>WYDI02022011.1:0-17801 GCA_009867235.2 Psittacus erithacus | reverse complement strand
GTCATTCCAACAGAACATTCCCAGCTGCTGTAGTTTGAGAGACCTTTGAATTAAAGTCTATAGAAAACCACTCGTGAGCCTGGCTGCGAAATAAGGGCGGGTGAATGGAGTCAAATGCAAATAGAGAATCGATGCGCAGGGTCCCACCACCTAAAGCTGAGGCCCAGGGTATTTACATGACCTTAAAGGAGCTATAGGGGATTGTATCTTTACTATGAAGTACTGGAGATGATAATTAAGACTTACATAGCAAGGTTATGTCTCTTTTGAATAAATTACACAGGTCTGAACTCTCCTGAGAATAATTCCCAGCTTGCAATTACTACCAAACTGGTTCAGAAAAGCATTCAAGCTTTTGTGGCCTCATCAAAATAGAAACCTTTTCAGCAGCGGCACATCAGACACTGAGAGGGAGAGGGAAAAAAGTGCAATTTCACTCAGAGTAGTGCTACAAAGTCACCTTTGTCTCTGTTTCGTATGCGCGCTGTTGGGGGCAATTCTCCTGGCGGTAAAATGATCTGTAGCTTCTGCCTGTATCACCTGTGTCCGTGGATTTTGGAAGAGAGAGGCCCCAGTGCCAGCAATGCTGGGGAGCCTTAATGCATGACCTGAGCATGCCTTTTGAAGGGGTGTAAGATGAAAAGGTGCAGGTGGTCATGACCGATGTCCTGTGCTGTCTCCCAATCTGTGCTGAGCGCATCACTCTTCCTTCCAGATGCAGGAGTGCAGATTTGACTTGGAAACACTTCTGATTTTGTACGTTTCACCTTGGTTGGGTCAAATACCAGCTCCTGCTTTCTAGAGGAGCAGGGGGACCCGTGCTCGAGGATCCAGGTTGTTAGCACCTGAATAGGATGGTAAAAGCAGCTGTGAAATTATTTCCTTGTGATCTGATACTACCTTTTTCCCAGCGACCTTGTAGCAGCAGTGAGAAGCAGATAGCAGTCTCCACTCGAGCGAACCTCCCACTGAAGTCATCTGGAGCTGTATCTGAACAAGAGCTGGAAGAGGGTCAAATGTAGGAGTGTGAGGCCTTGTGCAGGTTCTTTGCAGCAGGTGAGTTTCTCTCCATCAGAAGCACTTTTCATGGAACAGCACAGGAGCCTTTTACACGGTCTGGAAACGTTTTTGCAAGTAAAATGCCATTAAACGATCAAAACGCAATACAAAACGGGTTTACTGGATGATAAAATGTGAACAAAAATGGTCAAACCCAGAGCAAACCCATGGAGATGCAGTGAGGTGAAGCCCCCATGCGTGGCTCCCGGCAGGCAGAATGCTTTGCCTTAGGGCTGCAGGATCAGCCCCCCATGGTGCCTACACATTGTTCCTCCTATAGTATTGATTATACCCCGCTGAGATACTTGTAACAGGGCGGCACAGCAGGGTGGGTTGAAGGATGGAGTGGCAGCTTTCATTCTGAGCACGCTAGCCTTTGCAGATACAAACCAAACCCTTTACTCTCATGTAAATATTTGCAATTCATTCTTGCTAGTTTTGTTTTCAAATGTTCATTAGAACTTTTCTCCCCTTTATTTTATTCATCTAGATCAGTCTTTGGCCAATATCTTTCATAAAGTGCTGAAATTTGCCCTTGAGGCATCAGATGGAGTAGTCAGATTGTCAAATAAGTCTCCTAATTGAAGTTAACTCTGGCACAATATTTATCTTCTGAAAATAAACATTGCCAGCAAAGTTGCAGGTCCACCACTCTCTGTGTGCTCTGACAGTGCTGGGGAGCCACGGACAATATAGCAATAGGGGGAATTTGATATGAGGAATAGCCTAGAAATGAGTATGTTAGCATATTGTTTCAGTGAAATGCCAAACATGCTAGAGTTTATCAAAACGAAACCAGCAAGAGCTGCTTTTTGTTTTGAAGTCAAACGTTAGCAGGTACAAGGTAGTTCTCTTTAAGCAATGTATTTGCATTTTTATATCTTAAAGGGTCAGAAATAGACATGGGAAATCAATAGTTCTCCTTGCACTGCATGAAATTAATCAGTAACTTCGGAGACACTGTGTTGAAGAAAACAAACTGAATGAACAGCACATGGCTTTTAAAGACATCCTCATGTGACGTTCGTGGTGGGTTTGTGGTGATAGAGGACTGAGCATTTTCCAGCACAGTGCCTGCAAGGAAACCAGACCCAGAACACAAAGCAAAGCACCATTTGACAATGCCCACTCCAAGATGAATTGGGAAGTGTGTGTTGGTGCAGTCATAAGAAATGTGATAGTGTATTGTGCCTGTTAACCATCTGTGAGGGAAAAGCTCATAGACCTGGGTTTCGCCACTCACCTGGAGTGCTGTCTTAGCTGGCTATCACAAATCTGGCAGCTGGCTTCAGCAAAGCGCTTAAAATCACTGCTCCTGAAACACATGCCCAGCTTGAGTGGAAATGGGACATGTGCTTTTGGGATGTGCTGAGACTTCTGTGGGCTGCTCTAGTGACCAGATTGGGCCACTTCAGATACCAAATGATGTGTGAATGTAGCAGAACGTGCCACGTAGTAAAACCTCTACTGCCTGGGTTTCCCTTTTTCCTGTTCATACAATTTGCAATTAAAATGCTGGGGGTTATTTGCTGAGTGCTGTTATTTTGAATAAGAATCTTCCAGGAACAGTTCATCATAAATGCAGAAACCATGCTCCATAATAACTGGTTAGGTACGCCGCCTGAACCTGTCCAAGCTCCTGAGCTATTTGGGTTTATGTAACAAATCCAGAAGTGCTATAGGGGTGTGCAGCATTTGCTATTCAGGTTCACATGACTGGCAGGTCTCTGAAATCACAGTAGGTGATTATTCAGATACCTGAGCTGAAAATTCTACTTCATTGGCAGTGGGAGGGTTATTAGACAAACTGAAGCCATTAACAACAGGTGATCAGACAACCAGCTGCCATCAGGCTGTGTCCTGTCTAGGAAGCTCCCTGGGTACTCTGCCTGCATCTCCTTAGGCCCTGTGAGGGGCAATCCCATTCCCAACCTGAGCTAATCCAAATGGTCTAAGAGTGCAAGTGAAACAGCTTAATTTAAAATAACTGTATACAACAGCTGTAATCATGAAGCATACATGGTGGTGGTGGGGTGTCCTTGGTGCATCTCCTGCTGCCCAGTGGGTGCAGCTGCTCCGTGCCCTAATGGTTTCGACCCAGCCCAACACAGAGCTGCTCCAAAGATGCCACTGATAATCCTTGTGCATGCAGGGCCTGAAAGGGCTCCAGGCAAGCCTGGACTACAGTGTGGGAGGGTAGGAAGATGATGTAAAGTTGTCTGTGTCCCTCTGTCTCCCCAGCCACAGAGCACTTGAGAACTGAGTGCTCTTGCACATGCTACAGTAAGGACAGAGCACTTGCAATGAGGGTGAGTGGCTCTGAGCCATGTGAAGGCCAGGGAGCTTCAATTTCAAGCACTAATATCCTAACGGGGCTCCCTCTGATAAAGCAAAACCTGCTGACTTTGAAGCAAACAGAATGAGACTTTTGTATCAATGTAGTACAAAACAGGAATTGCTTGATGGGAAGTAAGGACTCACTGATAGCATGGGAGCAATAAAGAGCTGATCCTAGTTCCATTAACTTTATTGGGAGCAGAACAAAAATATTTAAGTGGAGATTGGTGTATCACATCTATCTAATCTAAAGTATCTCAGGATTTATGTTATGGTATCAGCCCTGAGACAGACAGATGAAATATTACTCCTACTACATTTAATTTATAATCTTCATCTCACTAAACCTGCACCTACCTATGGTCCCCATTACCAAAGTAGCTGAGTGGCTGCCAAGTATTTAGACATATAAATAAAATAGCAGAGACTATTTTGTTCTCTGCCTTCCTGCTTTTCCTGTAGTTTGTAAGATGCCCTGTAAGGTTTGCTCTTGTTCTGTTTAAGGTTTTGTGCATAAGTGGAAGGAACCAGAAATCTCTGGGTTGGTTTTAAACTTTTTTTGGGGAAATCAGATATGCCACAAAAGAGGAGCACGTTTGTTTCTGAATATATTGAGATCCATTGCTATCAGAAAGGACAAGAGCAAATAATAGAATCTAGCTTCAGGAGCTGTATTTCATTGCATAAGCTCACAAACTTCCCCTGTTGGTTCACAGTCCAGACCGTTCCCGTCAAATGTCATGGGAGGTCATGTTGGTGGAAGGAGGTATCTCAGAAAGCAAAGTCCAGTACCCTGGACGGCTTTGACTATTAAGACAGACATACCGAGCAAACCAAAGGAATTTGTGTTACTGAGTAAATGGGATGCTGTGTTTGGAAGTTTCCAGAGCTTTCACAGGGCTCACGCCTTCATTCCTAGATGTGATAAACAGCCATGGCAGAACTCCAAAGTCAAACAGAACAGAGGTGTCCAGTCCGTGTCTCATAGGAGTGGCTGTATACTTTTGGCTGTCAGCTACAGATGGAAAGTTGATGATCAAGGACTGAGTAAAGATGTGCACTTCCCCTCTTTATAACAACATCCCTCCAGCCCTGAGCAGGCAGTGCTGCAGTAACCAGCTCTTCAGAGAGGTGCTCTCAGAGCATGTGGTGGTGGTTGTGGCTGGAACAAGACATGCAGGAGCAAAGTTACCACTTCTTTGGGCTACGTTCTCAGCCCAGTTCTCACCATGGTCCATGTTCATCTTGTGGTGATCAGCAGCTACATCTTGGGAGAGTTCAAGATGGAGCAACAGATGCTCTGAGACTGGTCCAAAAGGAGGAACACAAGGCATTTCAAAGTGAGTCCTCCAAAGCTGGACAGAACTATATTTTCTCTTTTCTATTTCTGGCTGCTGCTAAGCTCATGAATCTCTGCCAATGGATGAACAGATAGCCCTGGACCCTTTTCATAATTGTTTCTGGATATATCCTTCCTCAATCTTATTCTGCACAAAACAAAACTTCTTGAATAGCTCATTTAAGGAGAAAACACTTGAAAAGTATATTAGCAAACTCTTTCAGTGGGGTAAAACCATCAACATGGAAAATTCAAGTTTTCAAGAGAGCCATTAAGCGTGATTAAACCTTTAAAAAGGGAGAACAATGAATGCAGCCTTGTATTTAGCAATTTCATATCTTTAATTGTACAAAGATTTTCTTTAAAAGCACAAGCCTGAAAAGAAGCTGAATGTTACAGTATTTACTGAAGGAAAGCAATGAGAGAAGGCCTGTTCACCAGCTAATGGAGTGAAGCCCAGAAATAATGACAAAAAAGCGGTAACGACTGCTCTCCAACACAACATATATAAAAGAGGGAGCCATAAAAAGGCAACAATTCTTGACTTAGCTTTGAGTTTCACAATGACTGTGATTACAGATAGCAAGTCGAAGACCATATAAGCCATGATGAAATCTAGTTGGCTTTGCGATTGAGATTCAAGTGAAAAAGGCAAAAAAGCAACAGGGATGCTGAATTTGTGCAGTGCAAATTTTGGATGGGGTATGAGAAGTGGAAAGAAAGGAAGAAAGAGAAAGACCATCAAAAAGTTCAGCAGAAAATGAATATATTCTTGCTAGTTCCATCTAATAATAAACACAGTAGGGGCCAGATCCTTAACTGAACTGAACTGGTAATGCTGATGATTCAGCTCATTTGCTGTTCTTGAGGATGCGAATATCACACAGTCACACACAGCCTGGCGTACTTTAGCTTGTGCCATGTTGCAGCATCTTTCACACACAGAGAAAACTTTGACTGTCGGGAACTAGAATAAGAAAGAAAAAGGGAGGCTAAAGTAAAACTGATTAAAGCACACAATAATTATATTTACGATACACTTAATGCTGGTTTAATTATTAGCACTGCTTTAAAGAGAAATTATTTTGACGCATTTTAAGGACGCGTGTTAATTGCCAGCTTTATTTTTCTTGATCGGTATTTTTTAAAAGCAGTGTTAAGATCTGATCTGCAATTTCGTGTGTACGTGGCTTTCTTCATAAATGTAATGCTAAGACTATATATGCATGTACTTTTCCATGACAGAGGTATGTTATCTCAGTTGCAGCCTTAGGCGCACTTTAACTTTTAGTGGTCAACTTTCTATAGCACTTTTCCTAAAGCTTTCCCTTTATATTTCTATAATACCTTGAAAGTGCAACTTTTCTTCGTTCATTTCTTTAGAAAACAACAAAAACAAATTTTTTAATACTTGTGGCTCTAGAGAAATAATAAAAGACCCCAAAACGAATCAAAAAACCAACCCTGAAACTTAAAAGTTACAGAGTCCAGAAGATAAATGGAAAGAAAAAAAGTATAGAACCTGCGTAAGTATAGAAACTGCAACCTGATGGCTAGTGGCAGGAGAGCACCAGTCCAGTATCGGTAGTCCTAGGCAGGGGCATGTAATATATGGCATGCTACAAACCCAGCAAACTCACAGAGAGGAAGATGACTGAGGTTTAATGCTGTCATATAGAAAGATTGAGCAGAACCACATTAGCTGTGTGAGGAGTTCACCTAAACAAATGTATTGCACTTGCACAGAGTAATATAAACGGTAAGCCTGTTATGTAAATTCATGACTGCTTGCATGAGCAATGAAATAAAACCAAGGAGTCGAGGAGGAATGGGGGGGTAATGTACAAGTGGCAGCGTGCTGGTGGACAGAAGGATGATGAAAATAGGTACCATTTCAAAGACTACAAAAAGCGGTTGGGACTGTGGGACAAACATGTGATAAACTCCTCTGCATGCCATGGAACTAGCTGATTGCTGATGATAGCCATATGGGATATGTCTGATAGAGATGATCAGTGTAAAGAATCAGATGAAAATGCTGTTACAGAGCAGTCAGAACTAGCTGCAAATGCAGATTCATTCACTGAATAGTTTCCTTTGGAAAAAAGACAACATGATGGACAAAGACTGATACAATCCCTTCTTCAGGTCTGTATTGAATCTGAACAGTGATTTGTGAGCCTGATTGATAGCTTGCTGGTAGATCTGTTGGCTTAACATGTTACCTGTGCAAAATCTTGCCTCATATCATGATAATGTTCATTAGAGCATCAGGACTGTAGTAATAGTGTTAATCCTCTTTGCAGTAGTGAAATGATGGAACATGTATGCCCTTTAGACTAGACTGGGTTATCCTGGGATTTCCCACCTCTTTCTGGACCAGTATATAACTCAATGCAAAACAACCTGCTTAAACCTTGGAAGAAAGCTTTAGACCTGCTCCAGTATCGGGCATAGTCCCTCTCTCAGTACGGGGCTGGACTAGAGACTTCCTGAGGTCCCCACCAACCAGCTTTTCTGTGCCTTGGTCACGATATCCCATCTCTAGTTAGGAGGGTGTTAGACAGGCACTCACTCTTCAGTGGCTGTCATCTACTACCCTCGTGAATATACTCCTCTGATCTGGTATTTCCTTTGCTTTGATTGTGTAAGTTAAACAGAGATGATCCTGGAGAGATTGTCTTGAGTTTTTTTGGCATAGTAGATGGACAACAAGCACTGAGACCAGATAATCCCAGTACTGAATTAGAGCAGGTGCCTGGAGCTGGGGGATCCCTGCTTTGGGAAATGGCCCCGCCACTGAGACATACCAAGTGGGCATAGATGTCAGAAGAGTCCAGCAGGAAAGGGTCCCTCCAGCTTTGGCTATTAATTTTGGAACACTTGCTTACATTTTCAATTACAAAGATGGTTCAATCCTAGATTGAGGACTCCTGGTACCTCTGAAAATAACATCCAAAGTTGAGCTATACTTCTTATTAGAAGCACTGAAAATAGCTGTAAAACAATGTACTGATATTTCCTGTGGTCACACCAGCTCTGGAAAATGTTGACTGGAGGCATCATTGCAAAGCTCTTGCCTGACAAATAAAGAAGAGGACAATCCCTGTAATTTAGATTTTGTAGCCTGCCATCAATTAAGTTGTATGAAAATCACTAGTCTAAATAGAGCGTTTGTGTGGGAAAGGTGAATGAAAATGCTTACAATGCACTACATACACCGAGGTTTTCTAATCAAGAAACAGTGCAAATACAGAGTTCTGCTTCCTAAAACAAAAACAAACTAAACCTGATTTCTCTGTGCCACAGTCCTTAACAATGATAATAATGCGCACTTAAGCAGGGTGATATTTTGTGATTACAGTGAAAAAATCACATCCTTACATAAATGAAATTATTAATTGATTTGTGAATGCTATATCCTTGACACTCCCAGGACTGTGCCCCTTTTTGTTTCCAATGAAACACTTAGGAAATTATTCTTTATGCATAAGGGAGGAACGCCTGGGTGTACAATGGTTTCTGCATTAGTGAAGTTGCTGTGATATCGTTTGCTGTTTGCATCTACTAACTTGAGGTGATCAGAAGCCATTATTTCTAACAGATGCAAGGGCAGCCAGAAACATTACTCTCACAATACTGAAGAATGCAAATGCATTATTTCATGACCTCCAAGGATATGGTGCGTGGCACTGCTGTTCAGAAAGTTTTGAAACTGGTTTACAATATATTTATGTTTACTTGGTCATAGACAATTACTTCTGTAACTTGTTTTGTTTTGATCTCCAAGGGGAATGAGTGGCTCACATACATGATCTTTAAAAACACGTTTGTATCAGAAGCAGGAGGACTCGGAGTGAGCAGGTTGAGGAAGCATAAGAGAAATGAGCTATTGTGGGTCAGGAGTGAAATAAAAGCTTGGTCACATGGGAAAATAGCAAACAAGGCAGCAAAGCTGTTGAAGAGATTTTTTAGCTCCCCAAGGGACAATAATAGTTAAACAAAAGTGCTTTAAAAAGAGTATCCCAGACCTCCACTAGCCATTCACCAGTGGTGGTCCATCATATCTTGTCCTTGTGCAAGATGAGCCTCTCTGGCTCAAGGAAGGTGCCTTTGCTTAAACTGAGCCTGAATTTGGCCCGGCAAAGCAAGGAAGAGAGGTGTACTACTGAAAGAGCACAGCGAGAAGCACACACTGAAAGCCAGGGACTGACAGGGTGAAAAATACCCCGGATGGATTAGGCCACCAAGAACATAACTGATAACTGTGCCCTGTGTCTACCACATGGGTGTGAGTGACCATGACTGAAACTTAGATCAAGCTGACATTTACATCATTTTTTATTTCTTTTTGTTTTCTCCTCATCTTACTGTAATGAAATGGTAAAACCATCTCCATACCATAATTGTGCCTTTCTTTTATTAGGAAGCTAGCAAACAGATTTGACCTTCAGCCTTTGTTTTGTTTTTAGCTTTTTTAGGGTCACTGGAGCCCACAGTTTCTTAGCTTTGCTTTATGATGCCTGATTTAGAATAAAGCATTCCCAGCTTGTTTTCCCCTTTGTTTTGCTCTCTCTCACACACACACATATACAGACATGGTTCCATTTCTACTGGATCCTTCTGCTTTCTACTGGTTCCTTCTCCTGGATCTTTTGCCCAAGCAAGTTTTAAAGACCCCAAAAGAAGTGCTGTTTCAACATTATCACTGTCAATAGCAGCACAGAAAAATTCAGCAGGTCGCTGCTTTTTAAGAAAATGTAACCAAAATTTGAGCTTTCTTAATGCCTATTTGTGTTCTCTGATATCTCATTGATCCCAAATCCAAAGCGCATCTTGGGCTGCCTGTGGAATACGCTGGGATGGCCACTGTCGCCACACAAGAAGTTGCCATCTGCCTGCTGCTTTCCCTGATGCTCTGGGGAAGGATAAATTCTGTCATGTGGACACCTGGAACAGCACATGCTTCTGGGGGGCACAGCAGAAACTCCATCAGCTCAAGGGCAGAGGTGCTACAGCTTCTGTGGTGCAGCACCTCTTCATAATCTCTCTGCACTGGGAAAAGCATGGCATCCTGGCACTCAGGGAGTGGGAAGAAGCAAACACCTCCCATTCCTTTGCTCCTTTGAGAAAGCATATGGGGGAAGGGACCCATTTTCTGGCTGCAGAAAAGGAGCAGCTCATAGGACCAAGTGCCTGGCGGAAAGTTACACTAGTGGAAAGTGAGCACACATTTCTATGAGCAAGTGACAGAAAGAGAGTGCAAAAAGAAAATGATATGGGCTAGCCCAAATGAAATCCCAATGGAAGTTCAGGAAAGTGCATCAGGCACTCAATTCATACTCTCTTGAATTGCCTACTGAAGTCCCAGCTATGGGAACTATTAGAAATGCCTATAGAGGAATGCAGAAATTAGTATGTCCATAATGACACATACATCTAAAAATAGACCCAAATCCTGGGAGATCCTCTGTTTAATAGTTTCTAAATCACAGATAAAAGGAGCCACACAAGTGCAGGAGCAGCCTGAGGAGGGTGGCTCCTTCGAGGCTGGTCAGGAGTAACCCTGTCCCAGGTTCAGAAAAACTACCATTGCACATGGCTAGTTTTAGGGGCTGTGCTGTTTCCCTGGGGCTGAGAAGTACTGTCAATCAGTGTGGTTTTGGCTTAGGAAGGTATTACTAGAAAACTAGCCTTTAAGAAAGGAAACAAGCTTCTGCAAATAATTGCCATCACGGAAACATTCTATTTCTTGTGACAATTCCCATGATATTTACCCTACACAGAAGGGGATTAAAATGTTGGTGAAAAAGATTGTAAGAAACAGAAAACAGTAGCAACACTGATCCTGCAAAAAGGGAACATTTCCCCCATCTCTAAACTGCTTTTCTCATCTGATTGAAGCTGGATGCATGCACAAGAATTTTGTTGGACCAAGACTATTGTATCTGTGACACCAGGTCAGCCTGTGGCTCAGTCAGTCACTCATGCGCTGAACTTGAACGGGAAGATGCTGGAAACCCCATAAAGAAACATGTTTATAAGCAAAATGGCAGTATTTCTTTTTTCCTCATGAATTTAACATTACTTCCAGGTACAAAGGATAAATCTGTCCTGGCTTGACTTTGTTTGAAACAATAGGCTTGCTTTATTTGTGCTTCACCCAGTTCTACTTTGTATTTTAACAACAAAGATGTGGTTCCTACCACATTTGTGGGAACTCACCTGCTACCAGGATCCTGCCAAAATGGTCCAAGCATGGCCACCAGATGACTTGTCATTTCCATGCCTGTGCCAAGAGACAGGTGTGTCTCATCAGCAGTGCCTGTGAGAGCTGATAAGACTGTAATGGCTGAGGAGGAAATCATTCCCAAAGCATCCTTAAGAAAATGATGAGGGAAGCAGGCAGTAATTTGACATGAGAAAGGATGAGAAAGTATGGGAAAGCCGGAACGGGGGCATCTGTGGCATTCAGGCAGGGCCTTTTTGTCATCATTGGGTTTGGGGGCATTTTTAACACCCATATGGAAGGATAATGCAGTATATGGATGTCAGTGAATGTAAGTGGCTTGAAAACCTAAAAAACAAGCACTTGACCAAAGACACTTTGTGGGTACAATTGCTTATCCAATCCAATGGAGATGGGTTTCACAAGGGCCTCCTCTTGTCCTGAAACATCTTATTCTCCTTGTTAAAAGGCATTTAAAAGCGCAAAATACTTTTATTAAAAATGCTTTTCAGGGCTAAATGACGTTAAGAGCACTTTCTATAGCTTGCATTGCTATTTAGGAGAGCATGTTATTTCTTTTTAATTTGCTCACTCATTCCTGAATAACTTTTCATAGGACTCCAGACACTGCAGTGTGACAGCTAAACCAAGGAGCATCGGATGCGATGGAATTGCTCTACAAGCAACCTTGCCAAAGGCCCTTTTGCTGCACAAAGCTGGCTCTATCTTTGTATATTGAGGGAGCTAAATCAATGTTAAATGCTTGGCTCTTTTCACAGGACAATGACCAGGACCTAAGCTTCGTCCTTCCTTTTTGATTGACACTTGAAACGTTGAGTTGGAATCAGCCAGAGGCACTGCTACAAGCTTGAAGCCTCTGCTGGGGATAACAACTGGTGACATCTGCAGAAAGGCCGACAAAAGGCAGTTGAAAGCCGTGTTTGTTGCTTTCCCCTCTCAGATCTCCTCTCTTTCATGGAGCTCCTTACTTGCTTTAATATTATGATTCAGCACCTGGCTCTTTTGAACCTTGCTTTAAACTTCAAAAGGCGAGGTGGTATTAACAAACATGAAACGAAAAAGTGGCAGTAGTTTGATTTACTGTTGTCGTCTTATCAAGGGGGTTTTTTGTCACCAGCTGCCACTTTCTGTCATCTTTGGAACCATTATCATTTCTCTAAAATCTAAAAGACTCCACTTAATAACAGCTTTGAATACAGGCAGGATCAGTAACCTATACAGTTCTGGGATGACAGAACCATCTAATGAAAAGAAAGATGTTGCCAAAAAAAAAAAAGAATCCTTTAAAAAAAAAAAAAACAAAACAACAAAAAAACCCAAACCAAAAAAAACAACCCAAAACCCAACAATAAAACAAATAAAAGCTGTAGTACTTCTAAGTGACCTTGATTTCAGAATTAAACAAATCAAGCGCAATGCCATTGTTCTTTTTGGATACGTTCTGCACTTTCCTTGCAACATTTCTTTTTTGTTCTCAGAACTAAGGGAAAACAAAGCCAAGGCTTCCAGAAAAACTGCTCAGCACACAACAGGCACTTGGTATCACATGAGCACTGTAAGCTCTTCACTTGTAAAAGCGCCAGTGATAATTGCCAGTCTTGTTTCACTGCTGTCCTAATGCAGCAGCTTTCATTCAGCCCGAGATGGAGCCCTGAAAGCTACTTCGCTAGGGCAGACTCACTGGTAGAAAGTCTATTTAACTCTCACTTTTACAGCACTTTTCCATGTTTCTCAGCTGTCTTTCCCTGCGCCTTGTCGAGCCGGTTTGCCCATCCCTGCTTTCCAGGTTCAGTTAAAAGCAATCAATTAAATGCAAACAAGTTTTTGACCACAAACCTACTGTGCTTTCTTGCTTGTCACCTCACTGTCCTCTAAAGGAAACTCATCCTTGCCCCTTTCATTGGTTGTTTTATAATGGTGTACATAATGAACCTACTTGGAAGGAGAAATTTCTCCTGGTGCCTTCTAAACTCATAACTCATTTAACGAACATCCCATTACCAGCACTGACCTTTATCTTACGGAGATTTGAACCTTAACTTGTACTCGTGTGCGTTTTGGTAGTCTCTTCCACCTGGGCAAAAAGAGTGAAAATTGTCAAAGGGATCCCCACTCCTGTCCCCAGCAAAGTGTTTTCCTTCCCACTAGCTATGTGCAATGCAAGGCAGCAGGGAAGAGGTTGCTCCAAAAGGTTTTCCCCCAGCATCTCATTGGCCAATCTCCCTGCCACTGCCCATCGACCCCTTTCCAGACCCTTTTCATCACAGGAATCTGTGGTAGTTTGGTTTCAGTATCTCTTGCTAAAACGGGAGTGAAAACAACAAAGCGAGAATCCCCTGGACTGTGAAAATGCTGATGGAAAAACACAATTGTCAGAATCCAAAGCTGATTTCTTTTGGATTGGGATATGACAAAACTCATACAAAAATGAGACGAGGATTGCTAAAAATACCCATTATCTTCTGACGGAAGGCTCACTGTATAATCACACCAAGGTTTTCTCACAGAGCATGTCCACATTTGGAATTTTAGTCATTTTAACAAGTGTTAATTACCACATGCTAACTAGCAGAAGTGTGTGTGTGGGAAGATGTTGTATATTTATTTGCTCCAGACTTGGAACATATTAGAAAGTAGGCTCTAGTCCAGTTTACTGTCATATGAATGAATGTGTTACCCAATTACAAATGAAAGATATCACAAGAAAATATAAGTAAGGATCTTCCCCTGATATATTCTTTTGATGAGGAAACTCAGAATATATTTACCATATCAGGTCAAGGGGAAATCTGGGCTTGAGCCTATTAAAGGAACAGAACAAGAAACACAGGAACAAACGCCATGTGCATGTGTAGGGTGGAGAACAACAGAGGTGTTTTATTCATTTTACCCGTGAAAAACAATAAATTCTAAGAGAAAGAATATGCATGGGAAAGCATTGGTGCAACTGGATCAATGCCCCTAAAAGGTTTAGGAGGAATGCAGGAGAACAGCTGATGACCATATTATGTATGTACATATATACATAAATATAGATATGATATACTTGTGTAATTTAATTACTATATGGTTAGTATGTTCAATCATATGTATTTATAATTTTAGCAACATGTGTGTATTTTGAACACACAGGAGCTGAATTTTGGCTTTATAATTTCCTTGACAGGTTTTGGAAATGCGAAAAGGGAAATCACTATTTTCTTAAAAACACTGATGACATAACCTAAGATAACTATCTGACAGACCAAGAAAACTCTGAGAGCATCAGAGGAACATGAAGATGTAATCCCCACGTCTGATTTATACCTTTATAGTCTATAGGAATTGCTTAGGATAAATTTCCAGAACAAGAAAGATGTGCAGCATTAAAATAATCCCAGACACTCATACCAAGAGGTGTTCAGTGCTGACAGAACAAACCAAAAAAGGGAACTGGAGGGTTACATGGAATCTGTGATTCAAGATAAAATGTACTGGTGTTGGAGGAATACCTTCAGGAGGAGCATCTTGCTGTGTGGAAAGAGACACAGAAGTGAAAGGGATGGAAATGTCCTTGTAGCCTGCATTTATTTCTAGATTAAAAAAACCCAAGGAAACAGCCAAACAAAAGCCAAACAGAAGCATTACATGGATTCAGCCAGATCCAGAAACTCTTCTGTAAATTTGCAAGTAGTTTAATCAACACACAACCACACCCAGGCAAATAGAATGAGGAAAAAGTAATACATATAGAACTATATGAATCAGCTTTCTACATAGTCCTCTCCATACCTGTTTTTAGGAAAAGCAGTGAATGGAGATGGTTTCTTCAGAGAGAATGAGGATGTGGATCTGTTTTAAACTCATATCATAACACAACGTATTTTTGAAAGAAATTACTAGAATAAATATCCTGTAAATCTGATTAGATTGGTAGTAAATATAATAAGGAATGAGATTAATAACTGAGTTCAAATATATATCCAGAAAGAGTTATAAATTCTTTATAGGGAAGTCACTCACACAAACCTGCCGGAGTTTTAAAAGGAAACTGCAAACTTAAGGATTAAGATAATTTGCTCATTATTTAGTGGGTTTTCAAAGCTCTGTTCATAACTTTCCTCACTTCCTCACTCCATTAAAAGAAACGTAAGAAACTTCTAATGTGGTTTAATAAGTGATGAACAGGTATGAAATAAAGGCTAAGAGCAAGTAGAAATCATCATTTTAATGATGGAGTCGAGGTTACTGATGTGATTTGAAGAGGACTTGGCCATTCTGTATGTCTATTAATCATGGGGAAAAGGTGTGAACTCCGAAATGGCAATACTTTCTGACAGAAAATATACTGGAGAGCTGCAGCAAAAGCTGACTCTGAAAACTGCCAAAGCAGCTCACAAACTGAATGCTGGGGTGGGGGTAAAGCAGGTGAAATTCAGTGTTGGTATTTATAAAGTAAAGAAGACAGGAAGAAATAACTCTGAATGCACCGTTGTCATTCATGAAGGAGATCTTGGAGTCGTTATAGATACTGTAGAGTCATTTGCTGAAAAACCTCAATCAGCACTCGGTGATAGTCAGAGAGAAAAGAACAATGTAAGGAATCATTGAGAAAAGAGGCGAGATTAATGCCAGCAACAGGGGGCCACATCCTGAGCTGAGAGCAGCTCCGCTCACTTCTTTTTCTCCTCCAAAATAAACCCACAAGTGCAGGAACAGAAAAGTGTGAGGAAGGACAACAGAGGGGAAAAAAATGAAGACTGTTTTGTCCTGGAAAATGCATAGATTTAGAAAACTCTAAAAAGTATGAAGAAGGTGACTATGGGATAAGATGATTGTTTACTCTTTCCCAGAACATAAGAACTAAGATAACCTGATGAAGTAAGAAGGCAGCAGAATCAAAAGGAATTACTTTCACATGCATCCCCCTTTTAAATGTTACAACTTATTCCTAAGTGATGTTGTAGAAGCCCAGGGTATAAATGGCTTCAAAAAGCAGCCTCACAGGAAGATCTCTAAAGGGAAGACCTGTATTTATTCTATTCTTAACAGTTACCTTTGGACAGTTAATTTGTCTTGTATAAATATACCTTGAAACATTCGTGAGTGTTAATATGCTAAACTGCACTAATTTTATCACCTGTGATCATCCCTGTGTATATTTCAAGCAGCAATTGCCCTTACCCTGTCTCGAAATTTGCTTACAGAAGTTCAGCTTTCATTTTGTATGTATGAGAATCAACTTAAGCCATCCTTTGAAAAATGGAGTTCTATCTAGCTTTGATTGGGTTGCATGGGTGATTTAAGGCTGTCCAGTCTTCAGTAAATGAAGGGCATAAGTAATGCATTTTAAAGTTTTTTCTGACACCAGTGTTTGTGAGTTAAGTTATGAACAGCCACATTCTATAATAGCAATAAAAATGATGATGCGTTTACTTTTCCAACTGCTTATGGACAGTGATGTTGTTGATACTTTTCCTCCTGCATATTCCACGATATTAATGGAGCACTAAACTGGTCACGCCTTCTCTCAGTTTCCAGGCTGCTGCAGACATGGTTGGGCCAGCTCATATGAAGAGTTTAGATACCAACGAGTCAGGAACTTCAAAGCCCAAGCTCACAACAGTGCATTGAGAGGTCAGTGCTCCAGGAAAATGCTCTAAACTTCCCCCCACTGTTAATAAAAGTATGAAGCATGAGTTTGCCTGAGCTCTAGTGCCATCTCTGCAGCTGAATACCCCTCCTCCTTTCAAGACCTGGATCTCACCCTAGAAGTAGGCACCTTCACAGTTTCATGACAAATGTCTGGCCAAGAATTGCAAGATTTTTGTTCAGTGCTTTGCCAAAGTCAGTTCATCTCCTCATTCTGGGAAAGGATCCTGTGCACCAGGTTATAGGCTAATGTCAACTCACCAGCATCCCCCCTAGGGAAAGTGTGCCAATGTGAAGAAAGGAAAGCAAGATTTGTGGGACTAGAGACAAGCAGGGATAGAAGCACATGGCTCTCCTTCCAAATGACCAAGGCTGCAGGGAAGAAGAGAGATGTTCTGGATTTTCTAACACTGTTTAAGCATATAAATTCATGGGTTAAGACAACAGAAAAAATCCAAAAGACTAGCCCTGCACCTTCTGCCCCATCCTCTCCATCATCCAACATGTCGCACTTGCCATCTCTGCTCCTTTTTCTGGCTCTGTGGGTGATCCCATGCACCATTTTAAGCATGGTGACCCCATCTTGAAACCAGGCAGGGAACACTAGTGTTGGTTACTCCTTCATCACTACATCATAATGCAAGAGGACTCTTTGGCAGATAGATTGGATGGGCTAAATCCAGTAACAGATCAGTGAAAGAACTGTAGGTTACTACAGAAAAGGTAGATAAGCCTGCCCAGTATGTGGCCACCTTTCCCTGAGTAGATCTATGAGTAGACCTATACCACTCTATGGGAAAGCAAGGTGACATTCTTTCCTCCTTTCTGGGTGCCCATAGCTGCTGGATGTGGGCTGGGTGCCTCACCATGGAAATCAGAGCCGGTCCGAACACACAGGAGTGGCTTGGCAGCCCTCAGGCAGCCCCAAGGTGAAGCAGCAGGAAGGCTAGTATGCTCAGGTGCTTCTGGGGTAGTGTGGCTGCTGAGTGCAGAGATTCATGATGCAAGGTACCTCTACATGTTTAAAATCTTGCTGTAGCACTTGTTTAGGCGCATGTGGTCTTTGGTTTCTTCCCTAGCATTGCACTTTGGGGTATTTAAGCTGCTGTGTACCATCTATAAAAAGCTGTATGAGATGCATGTTAAACAACAGGGTCAAATAGCACAGTCAAAATCAAACAGCAC
>WYDI02022009.1:12011-24696 GCA_009867235.2 Psittacus erithacus | reverse complement strand
CTGGGCACCCTGTGCCAGCGCCTCAGCACCCTCCCAGGGAAGAGCTTCTGCCTAAGAGCTCATCTCAGTCTCCCTTCCCCATTCCCAAAAGTAGAATTGCATAAACAGTTTGTAAAAGTCGGGACTCTGCTGTGTTGGGACACCCAACCCCACAAGTGGTCACCTTTGCATCTGTCAGAGCTGTTACAGATGTGACCGAGCTGCAGGCCTGGACTGCAATCCCCTAGAGCAGGATGCATCTCCTTTCCGAGACCTGGGCTCCTGATGTCCTCATCTCTCAAACATTCACTGCTCCCAAAGACTTTTCACACTTGCTCCCTCCAGGTGCAGTCACATCCATCACAGTAACATTATCCCATATACACAGCCCAGGCACAAATACCTTGTTTATACCCCGAAGCTGCCTTGCAGGGGTCCTGTAGAGCAGTATGTGATGTACCTTGAGATGGGCATGTGCTTGGGGCTGGGGAAACAGGGAGCTCGCAACAGCAACCCCAAGGAGGCGGCAGCATCTCCCTCTCAGAGGGACTCCAATCAGGCATTTGGGAATGGTCAAAACTAGGTCACACGCTCAAAAACGAAATGCAGGGTCTCTGCGAAGGCAAAGGAATAACACTGAGGTGAGAGGATGGGGAGGTTTACATTACCATGAGTTAACAGCTGAGCGTGTTAACACCAGAACCAGCCTCTCGCCTCCAGCTCTCAGTCACTGGATCTGCAGCCAATGAATCCCTTGGACTTTGTTATTAACACTGTGAAAGATCAAAGTTACAAAGAAAGAAAACCGAACCCAGTTTTCTGTACCCAGGAGCAGAAGTAAACCCTGATGGTCAGCAGGAATCCAAAGCTTCTTCCCCTACCAAGCTCAGTTTCTACCCATCATGGCTGAAGAAAAACCTCTATCAGGAGTCAAAGGGGGCTGACAGCACAACCTGGGCTGCGTTTATTTGTGCTCAGGTGAAGGGCTGATTTGCACAGGTCACTCTGCAGTGGGTTTTAGCTTTCCTGCTGGTTTATCCCCATCACTCGTAGCTCTCTAGATGCATAACACTCTTTGACATCATCCCCGAGCTAGGGACCACTGGGGCTTCGCATCATCACTGTGCATTATCCCAGTAACTAAATGAACCACTTGATCTCCCAGCATTCCCCTGGGACTGGGCAGGTCCTCTTGAGGGTATCTGTATGGGGTGAAACTCGTCACTAAGCCTGTGTCAAGCCCAAAGCCCTGCACCACAGCTCACCCAGGCAGAGACTCTCCGCAACCCCACCAATGGTTCAGAGCACCCCAGGGTGCCACAGCAGCACATTCCCTTTCCTGGCAGGCAGCAAACTCATCTCAGTGTTCCTAGGATGGATTTCACATGGTTCTTTTGCCTGTTTATCAGCCCAACTGCTGACACATCCAGCCTTTTCCAAGAAGCTGCAACAGAAATCAGGTCATCCAGGCCTTTTGCAAACGTGTGAGTCGGCTGAAGTGATGAGCAGTCACACTGGGATGTTTATAGAAGGGTTACTAAAGAGTTGATCTGAATGGCTCCATCTCTTCTCTGTCACCCCCAGTACTCTGCTTGGACCAAAGGCAAACCACCAAGGACACCTGCCTTTGTGTTCCTCTTGTGGAGGAACCTGCAAGATCCCTAAAGCAAATGTAGGAGGCACTTCCTGGGTGGCACCTTCCCATGAGGTGTAGTCCCTCTGTAGGATGAGGCACTCTTGTATCATATAGAATCAAATAGAATGGTTTGGATTGAAGGGACCTTAAAGCTCATCCACTTCCAACCACCCGCCATGGGCAGGGACACCTTTCACTACAGCAGCTTGCTCCAAGCCTCATCCAACCTGGCCTAGTATCCAAAGCAGTATCCTAGTGAGGGTAACCACTGGGATGGATGCAATACACTGGGAAATTTGAAGTAAGCAGCAACTCACCGTGAAACCATCATCAAAGTCATCAATTGATTTTGTCCTGAGTTTAATAGTGATAAAGATTTGTCAGATTTGTGTTTTTAGAGACTGAAATATCTCATTAATGGGAGCCTCTGCCTCCCAGAATCTGGCACAACAACCACCTTTGATTCACCTCTTTCTGTCCAACAACCCCCTTAGAATGGGTTTGCACCAGAAAGCAACAACTCAACCCACTAGCGACTCCGACCTGCAGAGGTAGCTCAGGAAAGGAGTTGAGCATCACATCCCCATGGCTCTGATTTCACTGCCCCACACAGAGCAGCGCTTCACACTCCCAAGAGCTTCATGCTCTTCCAAACCACTTAGGTAAAACCAGGTGTCTCACTAATAGCCATGGAAAAACACGGAACAGCAGAGAATTGCTCAGGGATCAAAGGCACGGATCATCTCCTTCCCGATAGAACATTCACTTTGTTATTTTTGGTCTCTTTCCCAAGCCCTTCCAGTTTTATGTGGGGGAAAAAAACAGCGGGAAAAGCTTTTCAAATGACACACCACTAAAACTGGAAATAGTCTTCCAGGTAGAGTCATAGCATTGCAAGGCAAAGGCAACAGAGAGATTAAGATCCACTCCCTCCATGATCTGGAACTCATGTGTCATTTGCTTTCCAAAATCAGCAAGGAGTGTCCATGATTGGTTTTCCTCTCCCTGAGTGTTGGGTTCTTTGGATCAGTTCCTCTGACCACTTGGAGCAACATAGGCTTTAATGAAACAACCCTTGCCCTCATTACCTTCATAATGAATGCACCATTTGCCTCTCCCACTCGTAAATTCAACTGGTTTCAGGATGACAGAGGATTGGCATCTGCGACGCATCCTGATGGCCCGCTCCTGGACCCCTTTTCTTTAAGGCTTCCTTGGAAGCAGCTTTATTGCCGGAATGAGGGGAGGAAGCAGCTCTCTAAACACATCCAGGAGCATTCTGAGGTCAGGAAAGATGCAGTGATGTTTTGCATTACAAGGATCTCAACGTTTCTTTGGAAGACGGGAAGAGGAAACGTGGTCCATTGGGAGAAGGGACGCTGCTGACCCCGAGGGGTGCGTGCTTGGCACAGTGCTCAGATACTGGGCAGAGGCTGGAATGCTAGGAATGGGAAGGGTGACCCCAGGTTGGATGCTGCTGCTGCTGGGGGGCGGCCATAAACCAGGGAAGGATGCCTCAGCACAACCCTCTCCTAACAGGCAGTGGAGCTGCTATTTAGCGACAACAAGTGATCTGCAAGGGTAGCTCTGAGCAAGTCTGCAAGGACCCGAGACCTGCCCTCAGCTTCAGAATGCCTTTGGGTTTGCAGCAAAACCTGGCCAAGGACAATCTCATATAGCAGCCTATCTGCTCCTCACTGGCTGGGTCAATCCCATATAGCAGCCTATCTGCTCTTCACTGGCCAAGGACAATCCCATATAGCAGCCTGTCTGCTCTTCACTGGCCAAGGACAATCCCATATAGCAGCCTGTCTGCTCTTCACCGGCTGGGACAATCCCATATAGCAGCCTGTCTGCTCCTCACCAGCTGGGTCAATCCCATATAGCAGCCTATCTGCTCTTCATGGGCCAGGGTTGCAGCAGCTTGCCTTTTGTTTTAAATTGATGGGCACAACTTCATCAAACCTCACCAAGATAAGTCAGGACTGACAGAACTGTTAAACCCTGTTATTAAAACTAGAGCTAAGTGATGAGCAGATAAGCCAAAGGACAACCCCCTGCAGGTTGGGTGCTCTCCCATACAGACCTGTGCACATCTGCATCCACCCATCCTACCTGAGAGACACTGGCAGCAGGGATCCAGGCTTCGGAGCTGCTGCAGTGCAGTCCCCACTGCACCAGAAACCAGCAACAAATCCGAACCAATTCCAAATCAGTTCCATGGGAGATTCACTGATGGGGATATTGCAGCATTTCAGAGCTTGGGGTCAGTGAAGGCACATTCCCAGGTAGGAACAGGCCCCAGAACCAAACCAGCTCCAGCAGCAAGGCAAAAGCACAGTTTGAAAACTATTCTAAGCTGAGGGGGAACAGAAGGGAATGTTTGCCCCATCAGATGGCACGTACCTTTGTAAACATCTCATCTAGTCAGGCTGGATCCAGCAGCATTCCTGCAGTCCATGGCAGATGATTTCCAACAGGCAAACCTGAACAACGCCATCATTTCGCTGCCTCTGGATGTGCTCAAAGCTCATGTCCTGTGCTGGGGTTTCCCCCCAGTGGCATAAGCAGAAGCTGCAGCTCTCCCCAGGGAGAGATCTTCACACAATAGACATGGCACTGAACTGTCTTTATCACTAAACAGTGTTTTACTGCTCCCAGCCTGCACCCAGCCCCCAGCCTTCCCCTTCCATTGCCTGCCCAGGCTGAGAACTGAAACCCAGCATCCAAGAGATGGGATCTGCTTGGAAGTAGCTGTGAGGCTTCATCCCACAAAAAGAATCCAAATCCCTCCAAAGCCACCAACTGCAAACCATTGGCATTGGCCAGTGCTGCTCCCCTTGCGAGCATCTTGCTCTCTGCAAAAGCTTCTGTAATGCTGTTAGCTGCTGTGCTGCGTCAAAATGGGAAAGGGAACAAATGATGATGAAGAACACTCAGGGCATAACCTGCAGAAACGCACCCTCAACAGAAACCCCCCCACTGCCAAATCAAATTAGGCACCTTTCAGGAGGTGCTTTGGTTTGGGGGAACAAAGCTGCCTTCCATGATCCTGGCATGACTTCACTCCAAATTGTGTGGCTGTCCCATCGTTAAACCCAATGCAGACTGCACACACCACCACTCCATGTCCTTTTGAAGAACAAGAGTTTAACACTATTGCCTCCTTGAGACCATCGCTCCGAACCGCCTGCTGTTCAGTTCTACACATCCATACATCCATAGGCTTTGCTGTAATTTGTCCTACCCACATCTCAAATCTCTAGAGCTTCCTCTACACCATTTACTCGTCTTCAGGACCTAAACCACTATGAGTAGTGGATATGGGGATAGAAGGTAAAATTCACTCCCAGATTTAAATGTCAGAATCTACGTCAGCCCCAAATGACCCGAATTCCTGTAAAAATATTTGTTATTTCTAATGAGCAGCTTATAAAGTACAGAAAGCTCCCATTTCATGTAAAACCACCACTTTTCTTGTTCTGCAATAGCCTGACCACAGCAAGCCCAGACCTGGATACACACATTTATCCAGTACTTCAGTGCCGAAGAGGCACAGTGTCTCTTCTTGTTTCCACATCCAATGGATTCCACACTGGAGAAAGAAACATCGCAATGAGGATCAATATCAATGAGGACCAGTATCAATGAGGACCAATATCAATGAGGACCAATATCAATGAGGACCAATATCAATGAGGACCAATATCAATGAGGACCAATATCAAGCAACTACAAGATGTGAAGAGACACCGGGTTTGAATTCTACAACCAGGGGAAATGAGAACCTTCAAAGTTTCGGTTAAAATGCAGCCTGTGTTTGTGTTATCAGTTACAAACAGAACGTTTTCCCAGCTTCCCTTGGTCTGGAATCCCCCTACAGCTGAGCAAAGCCATCCCCAGAACTAGTAAAGAACATATTCTTTAAGCTGTGCGAAGTGTCTTTGTCATTACAGAACTCCTCACCAAGAGAGAATCCAGTCCTTTGCTCCCGTTTGTCAAGCAGGAACGGCCACGTGTTGAAACCCCCATGGTATAAAACCTTTCCACTTCCCCTCTGCAGGGCCATTGGGCTCCAGACCCAATGGGTTTCTACCTAATAAAAAATACTGTTTTTTCTTTAAATCAAACAAAACCCAATAAAAAATGGTTTATTTGGAGTTTAATCTACAGCAGCTACTGAACATTTAAGTAACACAACAGCTGGGGTCAACCCCTTGTACTCACTTCTCAGAGGAACTATGTAAGGATCTTTCTTTCAACCCATTTAACTTGATTTACTTGAAAGTTTGAAATTGATTTGTTCCTTTTTCTTCTTGGGAATTAAGCATCAGATAACACAGCGCAATGGAAATACCAGCTCTGAGCAGGAAATAAAGCCTCTTTAGAAGCACGTTTCAGAACTCCCAGCATGGTGGCAGGAGTTTGGGCTTCGGTGAGTACAGCAGATGTAAAGGGGTGTTTCTGTTCATTATCCAACACTGGACTGTGTATAAAACAATCATCCCTTCAGTGTCTTCTGCTACGGAGACAGCAGCTGCTGCCAAACACCAAACGGCGAATGTGAGTCACTTCTTCCAGGAACACCACTGTAGCGAATGGGTGGTTTGGCCTCCCCATGTGCCAGCTCCCTTCCATCCCAGCGCTATTGCTAAGGGATTTTCCAGGAGCTGGGATTACCTGCAAGGCCCACGAATAACAGTCACCTCTAGGGCATAAAATTTCAGTTTAAGCCCGGCCACAGTAACATTTACAACCTGAAATAAGAAATTAACCTTCTTCGTTCCAACAGGGAACAATATTCAGCTTTGTCTCCTGCCAGTGCTTGTGGAGACACCTTTCAGACTTGATCACCTTTGCAGAAGGAAATGGTACATGCTGGTGCACACCAGGTAATGCAAAGCCAAGGATCAAAGAGATCTAAATGAACCTTCCTCTGGCTTCTGTTCAGCCAAAGAGCCCGAGTGCAGTGATTTCTCTTTGCTGATACCAAGTACTTGCCCTTTCAGGGAGATTAGTTCCAGAAGAAAGCATGGAGCAATCGCTGCCTCTTCACATCACAACGGCACAATGGGCACTTCTTTGCTATCTGAATAAACAGAAGAACAAAACACACAGGTAATACGTTAAACTTCTCCATCACGTTTGCAACTGCCTGGTATGAACCAGAAACCACGTCAGACATTTCAAAGTCCCCAAGCTACCGTATCTGCTATTTTTAAATGCAGTATCGCCCTGCAGGTGTTTAATAGTAGTAAAAGGAAGAACACCTCCCAGTGAAGTAGCAACAAACTTTATGGCAGTTGCCTTCATTAATTACAGCTATAACATAGCGGGAAGGCTAAAACGTTGGAATGAGGAAACACAGAGCCTGCAAGAGCTATTGTGAAGCATAAATGTTCCTCTTGCTAGTAAAATCCCCTAAGATGGCTGAGGAGTTCCTTGAACTCCCGCTTCCTCTTGCACAGATGAGGAGGAAACGACCTCCTGTGTATACCCACCTATCGGTGACACATGTGATCATGACCAGGAGTTTTGTAGGGGAACCAAGGACATTCATTTCTTCATACCAACCCCACACCTTTCCTCAGTTACCAGCAGAAGACCTGGGAATATGAGGCAACCGTTTCTCCAGCCAGGTTTCAGTTGGCTTCTTCACTCAGCTTCAAGTTTAAAGGCTGCTCTTTGGCCATTTGACCTGCAGATAAAACTCAACCATTCCTTTGCTATCTTGCGGATCACTGGTAAAACTCAAATGCTCATTTTAAAAGTGAGATGGTGAAAGTGCCTCTGTAGGCTAAAGTGATGGCTACCCACCTAGCAGCACTGTGCAGCCTTCCCAATGGTATGGAATTTAATCTCTGCAACAGAAGATGGGCTCAGGCACTAGTATTGTGACTCTAGAAACTAATGATGGAGGGAGAGTAAAACTCACTTCACCTCCCAGGAAGCAGTGATTTGTCAAAGAGCTCTGAATATTCTAAAGGTAAGAAGCGATTGTGAAATCTTATACTATTTGTCCATATTATAGATGGTCCGAATGAGAATAACTCATGTCTCAAAAAGAGCAAGAGCTCTTAAGCACTGGAAAGCAGCAGTAGACCCCTGCACAGAAAACTCAAGCCAAAAGCAGCAAACACTGGTACAGCCTCCGCAAGGCTTCTCCATAGGCACTGACCCAACATGCACCAGCACTAATCCCTCTAATACCCCTCCAGCTGCAGAGAATTCTGTCTGCTCCTCCAAAAGCTTCCAAAATCATTCGCCACTAAGGTACATCAATAAAAGAAATAGGAAAAGAATCACAATCTGCAAGCCCAAGTCATTGCAGTTTGAGTGACAGGCTGTTAGTCACTTCCTCATAGGCCAACACGCACCAAAGCGCTTTAGAGCTGAAGAAACACAGTGAGTAATGCGTTAGCAAATAAGAGAGGAGTTTTCTAATCCAGCCCAGGCAGGGGTGACAAAGCCAGAGGGCATCTGATGAGTTCCAAGCTCAGACATAAGAAACAGGGTGGTTCATTTCCTGATAAAGGCACCTCAGTCCCAAAACCAGCCCTTGCCACCACTCAGCTGTACACTCAACCAATACACAGGTAGGAATGCAGCTGGAAGTGAAGGAGATGGCTCCTCTGGGACTGGTTTCACAGAAACATGGAATAAGCTCCTTCCTGTCTGCAATCCTGCGCTGTCAACCAGGCTGTTCTTCCTTCCTATCTGCACAGCTAGCAGAGAGAAGTTGTGCCTCATCACTGGGAGATGCGTCTCTGCATCAGCCATCAAGAAATAGCCCAAACTAGAAGGCATCTGACTTCCCATTAACTGCATTACACTTATATCACAAGCATGCTAACATTAGTGTATCCTTGAGAACCATTTACCACTAGAAAGGTCTGTCGTAGGTGACAAAGACCACATGGCTTCATGTTCTCCATAACAAAGGTTATAGAACGTCCCTCATGTTGTGCCTTGAGGACTCCTTAGACAGCAGAGCAAGAAGTCTCAGCTGGTGAGAGGATGCTTCTTACAACCCCCACGTCCAACAGGTTGTTGTTCAAAGCATAAGAATAAAACCCCATTTTCAGAAATAAGGACTTTGGTGTCTGTTCTCTATGGAGGAGGCAAATGGGTGACAGCACTGGTGACACTCCAAAGGTGCACTCACAAACGGCAGGGTATCCATGGGGCATTTGAGAACTGGAAGAGTATTTTGCTTGTCCTTTTTAAGCAAGTGGGGCATTAAACTGAACTAGCAAGAAGCAGGTTCAATATGACAACAGAAAACGACGTGGCTCTTCACATAGTGGGGTTGGACTAAATGACCTTTAAGGGTCTCTTCCAATTCAAACTATTCTATGATTCTATAACACCTGACTAAGTTGTAAACGCACTTCCTGTAGGGCAGGGATGACACATTCCTTTGTGCTCAAAATGCATCAGAGCTCTTGTGCCGCAAACAGCTTCAGGGCTGAGAGCTCACCTGCCAGAACCACGGTTTGCGCTTGCCATGCTCTTTTGTCCTTTCCTAGTGATCCTTTTCTGGCCACTGTCAGAGACAGAAGGCTTGGGCTAGACCAACCTTTCCTCTGACTCAGTAAGTCTGCTACTACGTTGTGATTATTCACTTCAAACTACATCTGTCTTTCCTGATCTTTACAATTTGTAAGTGAATGCAGCTCGCGGGGCTGGTGTGCTACCACAAAGCACAGCTCTGACTCACCTTGCTAACAAAAACACAGATACTTTCTTTCCTCTGCCATCACCTCACACAACGTGGGATGAAGTTTCACTGTAACTCAGCAAGACTATTCAGGTAAGTGGCAGGTATGGAAGTCAGTAACATCGACTGACCCACCAGGAATGACTCATTTCCCCAAATACCATTTTGTATTGGATATGTGAATAGCACAGTTGGAAAGGAACCACATTTATCATCTGTTCCATCATTCAGCCTGACCACTTCAAGGCTGAACAAAAATTAAAGCATGCTCTAATGGGCATCAACCACTTCTTCAGGAAGCCTGCTCCAGTGTTTGACCACCCTCTTGTTATCAGTGGGATCAGTTGCATCCTCTTGCCCAAATCCACCAATTTACTCAGCCAGGAAAACCAAAGGAGAGGATAACACAGGAGATACTTGAGCATGAATTTAGAATATACATCTGTAGAATCTTTTAGGTTGGAAAATACTCTTAAGATCATAGAGTCCAATGGTTAACCCAGCACTGCCAAGTCCACCACTACACCATGCCTCTAAGGATGGTGACTCTACCACTTCCCTGGGCAACCTGTTCCTGATTTGCCTCATTTCATGATAGTGTTTTGCAGTAGGGTTTTAGATGGGAATGATTATGAAACTAAGCAGGAAAAAACCAAACCCTAGAATAAAGGTTCACATGCAGGAAAAACACCCTATTTTTTCCAGGTTGACTCCACAGCTTGTTGCCTGCATAGCTCTAGGCAGGAAAACACATGGAAGCAGCTCAGAATGAAACGTGGAGGTTTAAAACCCATAGCTTAAGGCAGAGGTCTGCCTCCACTCACACTGCAGAACATGTGGAAAATCATGAAACCAGGGGAAAGCTTCCATCAGGATTTGGATGTTGTCCCTGTAAAGGCAGGAATTCTGTTTCCAGGGCTGTCCACGTGGCTCTGAAAGCACAAAACTTGCCAGCAGTTTCAGGGCAGAGTGAAACCAATAAACGAGATCACCTTTAAGAAATGCTCCCAGCAGGTTATGCAGCAAATGAAGTCGCACAATGGACATTTAAAAGGCACATAATCCTCAGATCTGCAGTTGGGGCAGAAGTATCTCCCTAGAACAGAGACAGGGGAGCAGGGATAAAGGGAGAGAGAAAGAGAGGGAGGAAATGACTTAATTCCTGTAATTTCACTGTAATCACCTGTGACATTCTCCTTCACCCACATTTCCAGTGTAGCCCAGAAAACAATGACCACGAACTACCTCAACAGTGCAGTACCTGCCCTGCTACATTATTCCTTTCATAACCTCCCCCAGCCTTTGGTGCTTCAGCTCCCCATTTAGAAGCTGAGGTGACCTCCTCGCCTTACAAGGAAGTTTGAGAAAGATCCATACATTCTCAGGAAACTATTACACCATTGTGAAGGAAGCACTTTGATAGAACATATGTTACTGGCCTAAAGTACAAATTCTACTTGGCAAACCCCACTAATCATCATTGCGCCTGAGCAGATACAGGCATGGCCCAGTCATCGTTTAACAGAGCATTAGCACGACTCTCGTTTCTTTAACTTAGCTTTATTTCTGCCTGTTAAGGAATTACATCCAAACAAATCTCACCTATACCTACCATTCTCTGGCTCCAAGACTTGGGGAAAGAAAGGCCGGGGTACAGACTTTGTGGGTGCTCTCATTTTAATGGCTTCTCTTTTGGTCCCCAACAATTCACATTGTCTTTTCCGGTTAAAATACGAGGGAATCCTCCTCTGAATTTTCCTGGGCGCCTCAGAAGTGCCTGGATCCAGGTTTTAAACGAGACAATCAGCAGACAAAGCAGTGTAGCACAGAGCACAGAACGGACTCCACAAAGCACTATTAGAGGCAAGCTCTCATTGTGCAAGAAGCAAACCATCATTTGAACAGCTATTTTTAAATGCTATACTGCTTGGTAACAAGCTTCCGATACTAACACATGCTTTAGGACTGAAAAGGACTCTTTATATAGAAACAGCTCTGTGGAAGTGCTTTCTAGACAGAGTGGATCCCCATCCACACCTGCTCCCAACCCCACTTCGGTGCACAAGTTCTGCCTTCACCCATAACACACTTCACAGTTTAAAGGTGTCACTACACCTGATTTTTCTCTTGTTCCCTTGCACTTCCCATATCACACTACCTTCTACCTTACACCTATTGGGTATTGAAACACAATTTAGACACGGCCAATTGCCCTGATCTTCCTTTGCACACCTCGTGCAGGGACATTACCCATCAAACTCAAAACCAAGATCCTGTTTATGAACTGGTAACATTCATTCCCAACCTTGGATACAGCAGCTTCCTCCCATAGCGAACCAGTTCTCCATACCCCATCCACTCCACGCCTGCAGCTCCTCTTGGTTCTGTCTCTTACGACGGGCCTTTTCAGGCAAATTCTCACACAGCTCTTCAAAAACATCTTTGTGATGAGGATGTGCAAACATCTGAGCTCCTGTCCAGAAGAAAACACAGTCAAATGCATGAGGAAATAAATGCCTGGCCATGGAAGACTCCTTGCTTTGGAGGGGAGAAATTCTTTGGGAGCTGACCAGTATCAGCCATACTCCTCAGCATCCTCAGGCTGGTAGAACATTTATGGTTTTGTGGCTTCTGTAACTATGGGGTTTTCCTTACTAGAAGCCAGATGAGTACTGAAAATAAACCCAGCTTACCCTGAAGTTCTTCTGTTCCCTACAGTGAAGCACAAATACCTGACCCAGCCCTTCACCTGCAAACTGACCCAGTGAAATCAGGGGTACACATGACACCCAAAAAGCCTTTCTCAAAAAGGAGGTTTCTTCCTGCTGTTTGGTTGACAACAGCAACATTCACAACACATAACACAGAAACTCTGAGGAGTCCCAACTGTGACTTGCTGCCAAGCACAGACAATGCTGCCACAGTCTTCTGAGGCCAAAGAATTTGCCTGGTAAAGACACCGATTCCCTGCCTGTGAGCAGGAATGCTCAGGGGGAGATTGTGACTCACAGTGCCACACAGTTCATTCCCCTCCCACTCTTTGCTGTGGCAGGACTAATCTGAGTAGTTAACGCAGCAGAAGGAAACCTCTTTTCTAAAACCATGGAGACTCTGACATCTACTCAAGGGCAGTGGAATACTTCTTGGTATTTCCTAAAGACACAAAATGAAACAACATCAGCACTTCCCAGCATTTGCTGCAGAGGACTTCACACCAGAGACACAGGAGCAGGTAGAACTGAGGTGTTACATAGCACAAGACATGTCCATCACGGCCATCACGGCCAGCACGCAGAGGCCATCACGGCCAGCACGCAGAGGCCATCACGGCCAGCACGCAGAGGCCATCA
>WYDI02022007.1:14869-31812 GCA_009867235.2 Psittacus erithacus | reverse complement strand
CAGCTGGAGGTAGCATTTCCATCGCAGTGAAGTCAGAGCAGCTGACTCTCCAGCTTGCGGTGTAATTAGCAAACCGAGCACTCCTCCTTCCCTCCCTCCCTCCTCCCTCCCGCCTGCCTCCCGCCTGCCTCCCTCCTCCCGCCGCGCCTCGCTCGCACTCGCACCCGCGCTCCCTCCTGCCCGCCCGGCTCCGCGCCCGCGGCCGCTCCGCCGCGCCCCGCGGGAAGGTAAGCGCCCGGCCGCGGCGGGTGGCCGACTGCCGCCTCAGCCCTGACCTCCCGCTGTCCCCGCGCCGCTGATTCTGCTCCTTGGCTTTTAATGACTTCAAGGGAAACTTTTTTCCCCTTTATCCCCCCCTCCCCTTTCCGCATGCGGGGCCGCGGCCGCTGCACCCCGCACACCCCCCGCCGCCCACACGCCGCTTCGGCGCCGGCCGCGACCGTTTTGTTGTGATTCGGTGCATAACGATAGAGGCTAAAGTTTAAATATGCGTGTGTGTATGTGCGTGACGTGGGTAATAAGCTTTATTAAAAGATGCCCCGAGTTAGCGTTGCTGGGAGGACAGCCTGGGAGTTTATGGTGGGTTTTTTTCTCCTGTGTTTGCGCTTTCCTGCTCTTAATTTTATTAAAGTGCTTAGTGGGAGAAACAAAGGTTGGAGGGGCTGCTGCTTTACTAGCTTTTGTTTACTTACAATCAAGTTTTTCCTGTTTGGAGCAGGTGCAAAAGGATGAGAAGCATGTTGTGTTGGTTCCGCCCCCCCCCCCCTTAATAAAACTATTACAGACAATTAACAGTAAACGTTATCTCCAAGGCTGTTTCTTTGGCTTGTGTTACCAAAAAGCCGATCTGTTTGTTACAGCTGCTAGGAGGCTTTAGTTTACAGTAGCATTCAAGTTTTTCCTGTTTTGAACAGGTTATGAAGGAAGAATGGAGTTTCCAGACCATAGCCGCCAGTTGCTGCAGTGTCTGAGTCAGCAGCGTCACCAGGGCTTCCTGTGTGACTGTACTGTTTTAGTTGGAGAAGCTCAATTCAGAGCTCACAGAGCCGTTCTTGCCTCTTGCAGTATGTACTTCCATCTTTTCTACAGGGACCAGTTAGACAAAAGGGATATTGTGCATCTGAACAGTGACATTGTCACAGCCCCAGCCTTCAGCCTGCTGCTCGAATTCATGTACGAGGGAAAGCTGGAATTCAACAGTCTCCCGGTGGAAGATGTGCTGGCTGCGGCTAGCTACCTTCACATGTATGACATTGTGAAAGTCTGCAAGGGCAAGTTGAAAGATAAAGAATTATGTTCTGAAGAGAAGATTAATGATGAGGCGGCTGGTTTGGAGAAAGCGGAGCATTTTCTAGATGCTGGAGTGCCCCTGGTCCACGAGTTTGACCCAGGAAACAAACAAAAATTCAACGTTGCAGAATACGAGAGAGCAGCAGGCAAAGAAAAGGTCAGCAGTCACCCCGCCTGGTCCTCTGATCATATAAGTGTCAGCTCTGTGCCGACAGAGGCAGAACCGTGTGCCACAGCAGCTGGAAAAACAAAGGCTAATGTCAATAGTTCCACAGGACCTTTGTCCCAAAGGTCTGTTAACTATCCCCTGGCTTCGAGTGATGTGGACTGCGCACTGGATTTGTCTTTCAAGCCTGTGCTGGGGAGAGATTCCTTACACCCCTCCTATGTCTTTGGACAGCTGGCTTCCGACAGCCAGCAGCAGGGTACCGAGCCACTTGTTAAAGATGAACAAGACTTGCTGTCAGATCAGGAGGATGGTGAAGCCAGGAGTCCGGAGAGTCAGCATTTTGGGAATTCAGCCAAAAGCCTAGTGACAGGGTTAGGACACATGTTTGCAGGGAATGGCAGCTCTCATGCCCGAGAGGAGGATATAGATCAAGAGCGAGATGAGAGCGAGGATGACATGGATTCGTCGGACATCTCTGCGGGTGTCCTTGTGCCTCCGGGGCATATCTGCATTTGCCCCCTCTGTAGCAAGGTGTTCCCGAGCCCGCACATCCTTCAGCTGCACCTGAGCTCTCACTTCCGTGACAAGGACGGCTCCCGGACCCGCCTATCACCCGACGGGTCGGTCCCCACTTGTACCCTCTGCGGAAAGACATTTTCTTGCATGTACACGTTAAAGAGGCACGAGAGGACTCACTCGGGGGAGAAGCCCTACACCTGCGGCCAGTGTGGAAAGAGTTTCCAGTATTCCCACAACCTCAGCCGCCACGCAGTTGTGCACACCAGGGAGAAACCCCATGGGTGCAAGTGGTGCGAGAGACGGTTCACGCAGTCTGGGGATTTGTACAGACATATCCGCAAATTTCATTGTGGCCTTGTAAAGTCCTTGGTGGTTTGAGACGTGGGATCCTTCTTTTTTTATTTTTTTTTTGTTTGTTTTAATTTTTTTTAATTTCTTTTTTTAACTTTTGGTTTTGTTGTTATCCCCCCAACCCCTTTGAAACAAAACATGAAAAAAAGGCAGCATCTGAATTGCCTCCCCACCCCTTATTTTATTTTGGTGATATTCACTTCAGGTATATGATCTTTAAAAGATGCAGAGATATACACTCCAGAGGCCTTTTAATGCAATCCTTCCACCTCTCCATCCCTTCACCTGCTGCCTTCCCTTCCCAGCACTGTCCTTTAGGTCTTCTTTTGCGTGCACCCATGTTACATTATTAATGTGAAATGATCTAAGTAATTCTGCAGTGATTTAGCATCTGTTTTCACACTGGAAGTACTCACTTCGTGGTCAGGGTTTTTGTTTGCTTGTTTGTTTTCTTGGGTTTTTTTTTAATTTAGTTTAAAGAAAGATGCTCAGCAAATTCCGGAGAAAAATTTAAATTCCATTAAGCTCTCCTAATGCTCTCTGCATGTTGCATAGAAACATCCAAAGAGAGGAACTATGATTTAAATGCATTTCAGTGTAGAGAAACTTGTCTGCATATCGCAGAGTAAGCGGATGTACTCTTATTTTATAGAGCTAGATGAGATGTTAAATTGGCCCAAATTATAAAAGGGGGTTGAGGATTCCTGGCTGCGTCTTTGGTACTGGTCATTTTTAGTCTCTTTATTATAGTAGAATAGTTCTGCATAGCTTCTAAAGTCTGAATGCAAAGGTTTTGCCTTGGGACTTGACTTAAATTTCCTCTCCCTACCCGTCATCTTCCTCCCTGGGCTGACCTACTGAAAAGCTGCTTTTGAGTATAGAATGTGGATGGAAAAACTCTTTCTATCTGCAGCATATTCACTCCCGAAATGTTGAAGGATGCACACCAGGACAACGAAAAATCATATGGTATGTGAATATTATCATTCCCGTATCAATACCCAGAGGCTCATCCTGTCCCCCCTGTAGGGGGACAGCAGCCCTACAGCAGTTAAATAACCCTTCTCAGTATGGGACTCCTGGGGTTTCTTAGTAACAGGTAACTCATACCATGTGTGTTAGGAGGTGCCCTGCTGTCTTGTCTGGGAAGTTTGCTGCTATACTAACATCAGCAGCTTGGAATTCTGTTTTATTTTTTATGAAGTTGGTGATTTCCTCTGCACCAAACTCTGTGCAATCGTTGGTGTTTCGAAGGGGCACTATGAAGATAAACCAGTGGAGCGAAGACATGGCCCAGCATTTTTCCCCATGTCCCGTCTTTTCAGGGGAGGTTTCTGGGGTATTTTCAGGTGTTGGGTTTTGGTTGGTTTGGGTTTTTTTTCCAGTTTTGTTTGTAAACTGAGGCTGCTTCTAACTATAACCAGTTTTACTCCAAATAACTGAATTACTTGCCTAATAGAGCATCCTTTGGTCTGTGCATGTTGGTAAATACCAGATTATTCCCTTCCAGTCAAATTACGCGTTCAAGGTACATGTACATGGGACTGAAAAATAGTAATAGTAATAATATCTGAGGTTTTGAACGTTGTTCTGCTGCGTTGGTGTTGCCTCACCAGCTTTCCTGACACTCCTGGAGTTCTTTTGTGAAACTTAAGCATTTATTTTAAAATTAATTTGAAGCACTGAGATAGATTAATTTAAAAAGTTGCGCTTAAAATCCTGTATTTTGTGTTATGAAGAAGAAACTTTCCGATGCCTTCCCCCTCTGGTCCATAAACTGAGCACTACCTACATAAATAATATGGGATGGATTTTTTTATTTTAAATAAGTACTTCCTCTCTTAAAGAAAATCAGGATATACTTGTTACAGCCTCCTCTTGTTATTCATCTCTTAAAATATGAATGTACATGTAATGTGAAATTTTGCTTCTATTTATAGACTTTGGGTTTTCATTCTAATTTCTGAACTGTAAAATATTTTTGCTGAACCTGTTACATATGAAAGTTGTGGGAGAGTACTGTATCTTGAGCATAAGTGGCTTTGGTACTGTGGTCTTATTCTACTTAATCAGTTTTTCCTTTTTTATTCCTTTTTGCTGTGATTGGAAATAGCACTGAACAAAATCTACTAAAATTAAGTTATTTTTCTTTCTACTAAAATTAAGTTATTTTTTTCTCCTGAAAATACTTGATATAGTATTTATTAGATTTTTGTTGTTGTTTTTTGTTTTTATTTTTTTTAAGTGGAATTATTACTGTTAATCTATTTCAAAACTAGTTAATTTACACTTCACTTTAGATTTTCTAATGATGGGTTTTGCATGTTGAGCAACATGTAACGAGTTTAATGTAGAGTCGGCATTACTGAAGCTGGTAATCTTAATTTTGCATTCTTGTTTTGCATTTCAGTCTTCAATTACTGTTTTTTTTAATTATTATTTTATTTTTAGAAGATCATAAAATAGGATGTGCCATAAGAACATAATTAGCAGATGGAGCAGGGAAAAGTTGAAATGAGTTTGTGTCTGGTCTTAGTTTAGAAATAATTCATTAAAACTGATGCTATGAGCATGCTCTGTACTGCAGTGAATATGGGGCAAAAGTTGTGTTGCTTTTTTTTAAAGGAAAAAAAAAAAAAGACTTTCTCATTCTTGACTACATCATGGACACACTGTTCTCATAGTCTGGTATTCGTGTTCCCACTCCTCATAGTTTGAATTTCTAAAGTAAAAGAATGTTTGCACTTATTTTTGTTCTTAAGGTGACTTTTTTTGGCTATCTCTCTGTGTCTCTCTCTTATTTTTAAGTTGCAATAGCTCGGAGCATGTTTTCAAAATGGTTCATGAGTCTACAGAGAAGTACTGAAAACATGGCACACTCACGCTTGTCTCTTCATGAACTATTTCACTGTGGGGCAGTTACTGTCTCTGTAGAGAACAGTCCTGCTCTGCATTTTAAACACTGGATTTGACTTCTACTACAAACAAATACTGTGAAGTTAATGAAAAAAAAAATATCATTGATATTTTTAATTGTTTTTAATCTTGTTGCAGTTCAGATTAAATATGTATATTTAAAGACACTAATTTTTGTGGGAGAGTTTTATAGTATACAGTATGTAGAAAAGCTATTGGAATGGAATATATTTTATAAAAACGTTCTATCACTGTTTTATAGTGAACTATTTTTTCCTCAGTGTTAGTGTAATGCTGTTAGTCTAGATATGACAATCGCAGGAAGAGTGATTCAGGCTACTGTTAGCGCTTAGTTTTGCGTGGAGTTCTGTTTGCAACTGTATTGGTATGTGCTGTACAATGTGACAATCGTGACTAGGATTGTTGTCTTTATAAATTTACACAAAATAAAACGTGCTAGAGTTGTAAGCTTGAGCCTCCTCCTGCCCCCTTTAGCAGAAGGGGTGTGCTGTTTGGGTGTTTATTATTATTAATTATTATTACTAATATTTTAAAGGTGGTTTTGCTGTGGTTTGTGAAACTATTATGTACTCTAATAATTTCTTTCTTTTACAGGGCCACGTGGGATTTTAGCCATGTGAGGAGCTGCTATATCTCAGTCAGAGCCTGACTGAGCATTTCCTTGGCCAGGGCTAAAGCCAGCACTTCTGCATTTTAACCAGAGTATCAGGGAGGTTTGAAGGGCCTTAGCTCTCCCTCTGATACCCCAGGTGAGCTTTGAATCACCTCTAACACTGACAATGCTGCTTTGCAGCCATAGACGGGTGCTGGGGACCAGGCGACAAGCCTGTGAATGCAGAAGTGATGTGATGTGTGAGGACTGGCTGACCAAAGCTACGTCGGCTAACTTGGGTGAGGGGATTCTCTTAAGTGCCAAATCTCTCCCAGGCTTGGAAGAGTTGGTATCTGACCCAACTCCTACTAACATCCACGTTAAAACTTGGGTTGACTTTAGTAGGAGCTGGGATTATGGGGAAGAAGACTCAAGGTATCTGCCAGCTGCTCCTCAGGGGAGGAAAATAAGCTGGTGGGTAGGTTTGCACCTGTACTATGTGCACCGTGTCTTGTGTTTCTTAATTACGTGGAGGTGAAGGATCCTGGCAGAATTAGGCTGCCTGGAAATGGTGCTGGTTGAAGGATGGGTAAATCATAGTTAATACTGATGTGGAGGCACAGCTTTCCCATCCTGCTATTGTGTGGCTGCTGCTTTGCTACTGTCTCAAAAAAGGTAGGTATGTTCAAGCATATGTCCTGCCTTGCAGAGCTAATGCTTCAGTCCCTGTCTGCAGGGAGGGTGGAAAGCTGCTGGAGATGCACAGCAATCCTACTGCAATGTGGTGAGGTGTTAGAGACTAGAAATATATATATATATTTAAAATCTCCACCATTGAGGGGTGGGTGGGTTTCCCCACAGCTATTTATTTGTGGCACTCTGTTTTCACTTTTTCCTCCTGTTGTCAGTGTATGAAAGAACATTCAAATGTGTTCTCTTCCCCTTCCTGCCCCCCCAAGTAATGCGTCCAAATCTGGGTTTCGTGACAACAGAAGGGAGGAGCAAAAAGCTTTTCTTTGAGGGAGAGGGTGCTCAGAAAGAAGCAAGCTTGAAGCTAAACCTGGGAGGTGAATGTCTTGCAAATAGGCTATAAATAACTGTGAGTGGATTGAGGAGAGCAGCCCACATCTACTCTGGCATGGGCATGCTGTGCCCATTTTCTTTGTTGATAGCAATTGCTAATGTGAATTCTGGCACTCCAAATCCTGATGCCTGTTGTTCTGATAACATAATTAAATCTTAGGAATGTGAAATACAAAAAGCTTTGAGAAGAAACCAGGCCACTAAGCAGATACTGGAAAGGGGGGTGAGGAGTGCATATGTACCAACTAAGCAACGGGATCCCTCTGGGCAGGGTTTCCTGCCTGCCAGCTGGAGGGTATGCTGGGAATGATCCTGCCCTTCCCTACGGGAAAAAGGGTGACCTGCGGGAGCATCTGCTGTCCAAACCCCAGGCTGCAAGGGCTGTCATCTTCCAGGATTACAGCTCGGAACGGGCTTCTTAGGTTGGCAAGGGTCAGTCCTACCAATGCCAGCAGCTTGAGTTCGTGCTGCTCTTGCAGAGCCTGGTTCTCCTTGGGGTGGGTGTTGTGAAACACATTTATTTATTTTTAGCTTTTTTTTTGAAGTGCTAAGTGCCTTCTGGAGGTGATCTGTCCTTGGTATGTACAGGGGTGGCTGTGGGTATCTGGGTGCATCTTGCCATGTGTCACTGAATGCCACCATGCAGCTGGAGACCATAAAGGAATTGCTGTTTCTTAACTTGGATGATGGGGCATGGGTTTGGACTGAGTGCCTCCTGACTACTAAGAGGTCATGCTAACTCATGGGGATGTCACCAGGTAAGGTCCCTGGTGCAGCTGGATCCTATGCCGTGGGAAGCGCTGTGCAGATGGGCCATAATTAGTGCTTAAATTGGATTCTTGCAGGTGAAATAAGCCTCCAGGCATGTTAATGAGGGAGGTCCCTCATGAGAAGTAGATGCAGTGGAGGAGCAGAGGGATCTTTGCATCTCCTAGCTTGTTGGTAGTACTATTGCCATCCAGCTTCTGCTGGTGCCCAGGGCTGGATCGTGCTACCCTGAGCTTCGCTTGCCTGTATCTTTCTGCAATGTTCCGCTGAGCAAGGCGCACAGAGAACATGAAGCAGCAGCTGTTATCTGAGGAAATTAATGGCAGGTGTGACCCGGCAAAAACAGCCTATGTAGGACAAAGCTGGGCTCCAGTGAAATAGAGGCAAGCCTACGGTGCAGTTGGTGTGTGAAAACGCCTTGTCCTGGGAGGAGGAGGAATCATGAGCAGGGCTGCAACCGACCTGCCTAGAGAACATTTTGTCTCAGATTACTCTGTGTTTTGTGCTGGGGAGGACCTGGCTGAAAGTGTCGCGGACTGAGCAGCTTTGTGCAACGGTGTCTTTCACAGCAACTGGACCGAGGGATCCTGGTTTCTTACTTTTCGTACGTGGGGATGAACCGCTGTGGAAGGATGGATGCTGAGCACTTCCCAAGGGGTCAGCTTCTGTGTATGCCCCATAGCCCGCTGTTCTCTTCCTGACCAGCTCCTTCATCCCAAATAAAAAAAGAGAAAAGAAAACATTGCTAATGCTGTTTTAACAGGAGGAGAGTGAACAAACTCATCGGTTATTGTTACCTGTTTCCTGTTTGTTGTCTCCTCTCCTACAGCTGCATGCTTCTGTGCACAGCTGGCTCCTCTGCCCTTTCAAAACGATCTGTTGCAGGAAAGTAAAGTACTTGCCAACCTGGCTTGAAAACAAAACAAACACCCCTAATACAACCACCCCAAGTGAAAACAAAAGCCCCAACACTCACACACACCTCCTCCAGCCCCCTGTTAAGATTTTGGGGCCTCATTATGCGCATCAATCTTGCATGTGCCCTACCCCAGCAAGAGGACCAAAGACCTGCACAGGCAGGGATGAGGGGTGGTGCTGCCGCCAGGCAAAGCAGCCTGTGCTGGGCAGTACTGCCAGCATTTTCCAGTGGCAGAAGGTGGGCTCTGTCATCCCAAGGGGTTTTGATGGCTTTTCCCAATGAGTTTTGAAGGAATATGTTTTGTAGACCTTGGGACAGATTTGTTCGGAAAAGGATGGTGTAAGTCTTAATAACATAGGAATTTGGGGAAACAAAAGTTCAAGTTATGACCTTATCCATAAGTTACTTATCCCTGGGGATAACTTAGCCCCCACACACGGTACTCTGTTCCCCAGGCTTCCTTATCTCTCTTTTTCTATGCTATCCAGGTGGTGTTACGAACCATCTGCTGCAGTGATTCAGCAGAATCCATTTAGCGCTTTCCCAGAGAGGCCAGCATCTGCCAGGCAAGGGGGAGACCATGGGGAAGCCCAGCACATCTGCCGCTGTGTCTGTGAGCAAGGCCTGGGGTCAGCCCCTGACCTCCTCCCGGCTGCCTCGTAGGGCACAGGTTGTGTGGGGGGAGCACAGCGGTCTTCGCCTTCATAGTCATGGTTTGTCTGGCTTGATCAGGGTGGTTAATTATCAAATGGTTGTTTTGGCTTTGGTTGTGGAAGGAAAGAACCTCTCTTGCACTCTCCAAGGTGTCTGGCTGGCGCTTGGCAGGCTCTGGGCTTCCTGGCTGGCACAAGACGGGAATGAGACACTGCCATCTTCATTCCCAAGGTCACAGTGAGAGAGCTTGAACTCAGAAGTGCAAGTGTATGAATACACAGTCTCTAAGGTTGGGGAAATAAGGGTCTGAATTCCCCCGTGGGCAATAAGGCAGGTCCAGTCCATCAGGATTTTGCAGACAAATGCTGTGTGGAGCTGGGCTGGGTTGCATGAGAGGGGCTGAAAGGGTGTTGCCAATTCTGCCCTGGGCATCACAAATTCCACTTGTTTGCTTTGGGGTAGATCTGATAGGTCCTCAAGTGTGACAATTGCTTGAGTTTTGCTCAGGATGGGAGGTGGGAGGTGTGTGTGATCTTCCAGATAGTACAAAGAATTTCATTAGCAGTACTGACTTCCCAACCTATCGATAAGGCTAGAGCTAATGCTTGCCAGTGACTGCTGGCAATACTGAGTAAGTGTAAAAAGTAACTACCTGGCAGGGTGTTCTGAAAGCCTGTACACATTTGAGCCTCTGGCAGGAAACCTAATAGATCTTGTGTTCAGAAAATCCATCACATCTGTGCAATAGGTTATGGCAATGAGCACTGAACAAGGACCAGGAATGAGTTGTGATATTTCTCATGTACCAGAAGCTATCTTTACTTTATGGAGGGCTAGTGACATTAGTAGGAGCAGAAGCTTCTATCTCCCTAACTTTGTACATTAAATAAAAGTATCTTAGTTTTGGTAGGCTAAGAGTAGTCGCTGTGACTAGCATTTCAACCCTTCTGATGTCTAATCAGCTGTCAGAAGACAGATGATGAGATTGCTCTAGCTGGCTTCCTTTTAATAATTTTCTTAGATAAGTTCTTACACATCTGGCAGGTCTGTTTCTGAAACTGTTTTGTAAACAACCCCTTTCACCTTGTTGCTGGCAAAGAATGTACGCAAAATCATTGGAAGAGGAAAGGAAGAGACCTTGTCTGAGCATCTAGTCTGTCATCTTGCTCTTGGGCAGGGCCAACTCACTGTTAGTTTTACCTGACAAATATGTGTCTAACCTGCTCATGGGAACCTCCTCAGGCAATGTGACGTGGGCACCCACCTGTCCCTTACTTGGCCTGGAAAGGCTTTTTTCTCTCCCTAATGTCTAGCCTGCATGATAATCTCTGATGCTTTTGTCTTTTCAGGTGGATAGGATGAGAGGGAGGCTCTACTGGCAGCATGATGACTGAACTGTAGAACTGGGCTAATGTGGGGAACTGACCCAATTTATAAACTAGACCTGGATGAAGTCTCGGGTAGAGGAGCCAAACTGCAGAACGAGCTTATTCTAATATCCCCTGGGTGGTTTTTTTTTTTCATGACCAGTAAGATAAAGGAGGCCCCAGGCTGTAAACTCTGCTATCTATAAGTGGGCAGCATCAGAAGTGGGCCATTGGGTCAGCGCACGCAGAAGTGCCTTCTGCAAAATGTGCGAGGTTAAGACCTCAGTGCTGTGTTTGTTCTTTAGGAAACTGTTAGGGGCCAACCTCTGCTTGGCCAAAAGTAGGCTGTGTTCTCCCAGGGCTTGTCTTAGCCTTTTGCTTAAGGTAAAATTTTGATCTCGTTTTAATGAACAACACTGAAAATTTTAAGGGGAGAAAAACCTGAGCATGACTGCCTTCCATTTCTGTGAGCCTTTAAACTGAACCTCTGATTCTGACTTCAGAAATAACCCCATTAGCCTCTTATTAATGAAAGGAATTTCTCTCACATTAACTCAAAAGGAGGGTGTTCAGATACATGGTGCTAGGAAAAGAGGGGCAGGGACCAGGCTACACCAGGGGTTATTAACCTTGTGAGACCCATTAGGCTGGAGCTGGACTGGTGTAGGACTGTGTATCCTGTGGTGGTGTTGGTAAGTGAATGAAGTAGTGAACATGGCAGTCCTTCATGTGGTCTGCCCTGTAAGGTCCAAGTGCTTCAGCTGGTGTATGCTGAGAGTATGGTGGAGAAAATCACTGCTGGAGGGGTAAGGGTGTGATGATGCTCGGGGACCACTGGGTCTGTGCAGCTTGGTGCTGCAGGTACCCATATCTCTGCTCTGCTCTGGGCTGATGGAAGGGTGAAGTGGGATTAATACCTGCTCACCATTGTCTCCTGGTCTGGGCAGCACTTTGTCTCCTGGTGCTCCTCCTGTGCCTGGCAGACACACTTTCAGCTGCGTGCTTCCCAGGGAGAGTGGAAAGATTGCTTAAGCTCAAGCTTGCCCAGAGGGTTGAGTTTTGCTGTAGCTGGGGAGCAGATCTGATGGAGCTCTGCTGAGCTCTTTGGCTGCCACCAGGTCATAGTTTCAATGCCATGAAATTGAAGCACTGAATTCTCTTCAGTTCCACATATCCATAGGTGGTACAGCCTCAAGTGTTGTCTTGTTTGAACCTTCTGAAAGCTGGGGAAGGAAAGGAGATGGAGTTCAGAGCAATAAGTCAGGTGTGACAGTGTTTGCCCAGGAGGGATGCAGGCAAAGCTTCAGGCATTTTGGCACTTGAACTTGCTGTGCTCAACCTTACTGAGTGCCTCATTGCCTAGGACGCAGCCAGCAGTGCCTAGAGGTGATTCTCCATCCCCTCCCGCAAGGGCAAGACTTGCCCAAAGGGACAGTGAAGATGAGAGGTAGGCTCTGCACTGGTGGGTGAGGACAATTTTGAGGAGGGAGGAATCTGGGGCTGCATAATTTGAACACAAAAGTGGTGATTGGATCAAAGCACAGGGCTCTGGGCTGTGGTCTTAACCTGAAAATGACTGTAATAGCGCTGCTGCTTCTTGTTGCTGGTGCTAATGGAGCTGAGATGCTCAGGTTCTTGGTAGAACCCTGAGTTCCAATGGGGCAGAGAAACTGCATTACTTTCTGAGAGCTGTGTTTAACTCCTCAGCATCAGCAGAATCAGAAACTTTTGCTGCCTCTAAAATTAGCCTGAAATGTCACATGAGACATTCCACAAGAAAAGCCACCTGGTCTACTGGTTTTTTTTAAGGTTTTTTAAGCCTTGCTGCTTGTAAAACTACAATTTAAAAGATCAGACAACACTTTGTTCTTCAGTATTCACAAACATCAGAAGATGCCAAAACCTACTGAACACTGCTCTGAAGTTGCGTATGAGCCCCATGACCTTCTTGCAGTGTTTTACTGTGCCTTCTGTAGCATACTGGCAAGTTCCTGCAACATTTTATTATTCACCTTCAAAACAGAAGTTCTGGCTTTTTGTTTCACTTGTTTCAAGCCCAGCAAAAAATGTCAACTGCTTTCAGAATAGGGAAATGTAGGAGATTTATCTTGGAAAATGGGTTTTCAAAATACACCCTTTTATGTGTGTTTTTCTCTGTTTACGGGGTCTTCAGGGTATGTCATGTGGCTATGTGAAGTTGATGGAGCACAGGGGAGTGCAGAGAGGTTATCGGTAACGTAACTACAAACCCCGGATTTGTCCCTCAGGATGATCTCATGCACAGTCATGATATCTGGATCTCTTAATTCTCCTCTAAAGTTGACATATCTGAAAGCCTTGTTGCTAAAATGTCAGTGCTGGGAGCTTCCCTGGGAGAGCCTGTCTCTACATCATGACCTGGCACAAACTCCCTGAGCTTTTACAACTCTCTGGTGTTAAAGGCTTCTGTGGAAGAAAAATAGATGTAGTGAGAGCTCTCACTGTATCTCTGGCTTTTGGCACTGCAGCCAAAGCTGGCTGATTCAGTAGGTTTTAGAATGTGTGTGTGTTTAAATTATGGTTTTTTTTAAGATTTTTTTTTCCTTCATAAATCTGCTCAGGAGAGTAATAGTTCTGCAGCCTTTCACTGGTATTCTTCATCATCATCGTCCCCGCTGATGTTCACATGTGGAGGTACCAAACTGCAGAAAATACAATGCACTTTCTACGGAAAGTGTCTGTGTTTTTGGCCATATCCCGCAAAGCCCTGCCCCGTGGGGCAAACTCCAGTGCAGTGGTGCAGACTTTTGCCCATGTAAAGGCTGTTGAACGGGCTCTGATGTTGCATAACTTCCAAGCAGGCACAGTGGCTTCAGCTACCTGCGAGCCTCTCCCTCTTCCTTGTGTACTTTGAAACCCCGAGGGAGGGAGAGTGGAGAATGAGTAAGTCATTGGGAACAGATGTTGCACAGTAGCAGCGAAACAAATATTTTGTGTTTATGCTACTTCCATTCAAGGGTAATGTTAACACCAACATGTCTGTGTTAACTCACCCTTTTCGCAGCATAACCCCACTGCAGAGCCATCGGAGCTGGTTACTCATAAAACTGTGCCTGAAGCAGGGTGAGCCCTGAGATCCCGAACATGTGCAGTTTGGTTCCTAATTCTGCAAAGCATGTTGGTTATTTCCTTGCTTATGTCTCATTTCTTCCCCTGCCTGACCTGTTTGCTATCCCCTAGCTGCGAGTGGCTGTTTGCTTTGCATAAGAAGAGAAGACACTACCCAGAAGGTCTCAGAATCTGTTTTGCAGCTTCCTCCTCCCCCACCTCCCAAAGCAGTTTCTGTGTGAGAAGCATATACCCTGGGATCCTGGGGTCTATTTTTCTTCTATCCTCCCCTCCAAGACCTACCTATGCCTCTCTCCAGGCTTTTTCTTGCAGACATGATGGGATTAAGGTGTACAGCTGCCCCTCCATCCCCTTGTGCTCAGCTTGGTAGGCTGAGAAGCGCCCGGTTCCTTAGCCCTGGAGGATATTATCCCCATGGCAGCATCTGGCTCTTGGCAGGCTCTGCGGGCAGCCGTGCTGGCAGGGTTTGGAGTTCCCTTTTAGCTTTGTCGTGTGATAATCTGTCAGTTGGCTCTTCGGGCTCCCTTGTTCTCCTGCATGCCTTTTCTTCTCAACAAACCTCTTAATTCGGAGTTGGTCAATGAGAGCTTTGAGAATGCTCCTTGGAATTGCTCTCAGTGAGGCATTTATTTTGCTTTGCTCCAAAGAGACTTTTGGCAAATCTTTATTTTATTATAACAGTAGAAAGAGGGAAAAAAAGCTGATCAAGTTCCTAGTAGCTCAGTGGAGTCTGTTAGTGTCAGCAGACAGGATAATTTACTCAGATGATTGTTCTGACTCTGATTATTTACAGAAACCCTAAAAGCATTGCCTCCCTCACCAGGAAGGAAGCGCTGGTGGTTTTAAACAGCAAGAAAAGACTTTAAACAAATCAAGAGTAAAATATGAAATGCCAGCTCTGCTTCTCCTCTTGAAAATGAGCGTGTCTGGGGACAGATCCACAGCTGAAGCAAATCCTGCCTGTCCCCAGGATTGTGTCACCGTGCGCTGTTTCAAAACCGTCCCCCAAGGATATTACTATTCTTTTCTCCATGTATGAATAAGCCACTTACAGTGCATAGCTGCTATATTACAATTTCCTAAGAGGTGCTGGCATCTGGAGAGATTACATTCCACTGGCCCCTGGGATGGAAAGAATGAGTTCAAGAACAAAGAATGAAATCCTTACTTCTGCACTCAGAAATGCGATATTCACCAAAGGCTAGGGGTGAGCTGGTAATCAGACCTCGACGTTACCGGTGCTTGGTGCAACCTTCCCCCTTCCTGCCAAAAATTGGGCTGCACTGACACATCCATAAAATTAAACTTGGTACCACTCAGGCTGGACTTGGTGGGTGGGGGAAAAAAATCAGTCTCAGTGGTGAACTTTGTGATGCCGAAATGTGTAAGATTAACAGCTCTGGGATTCGGCATCTATTTGCAGGACTGGCACGGTTCATGCCTTGGTCTTGGCAGCTATGGTGCAGCCCCGGCACCTTGCTCTGCAGAGACACCTTTCTGGGTGGGAGGAGGATGTTGAGCGCCCGGCTGCCTGCCAGCTAGCATTGAGCCGCCACGCAAATTGCAGTGTAGCTGCAGAAAATTGAGATCGCCCACTCCTAGCAGGCTGTGCCATCGGCTGTCTGGCAGGATTGATGGTTGTCACTACCGAACGCTGCTGAGCTGGAGCCAAAATCAAATGAGTGGATGGCCTCGTGAGCCTGCTTGAGGGGGGAAGAAATTAAAAACCTAAGAACTTCTTCTCAGTTTAGAAGCTAAACTAAAGAGGCTTGTTCCACTTTATGATTGCTTAGCTGGGAAGAAAGGCTGGGAAATGTTCTGCTGCATGTGAAATTGAAAGGTCACAGGTTTTCAGCTGTCTCAGTACCATTTAAGGGTGCAGGGGACTCTGGCAGGAAGGAGGAAGCATCTCTTGTGCTAAACTGTCCCTGGGAGTCGAGGGATGTTTAACCATGGACAGACCTAATTTTAACATCTGTGGTGTAATGTTGGTTGTGGCAACGGGGGACAGGCTGATGCCCTTTAATGTTTTTCCCTTTTCACACATGGACAACCAGGCCTGGGCATGCTCTAGGTCATGATTGTAGCAGCAGCTGATGCATGGCGGCAGTGAAGCAACTGGTTATAACCTCCTTGGTAAATTATAGAATTACTGAATGGTTTGGATTGGAAAGGACCTTTAAAGGACATCTAGTTCCAACCTTCTTGCAATGACATCTTCAACTTGATCAGGTTGCATAGAGCCCTGTTCAACCTCACCTTGAGTGTTTCCCGGACAAAAAATGGGGACTAGGTTTCCTGAGCCTGAGTGAGGGGTGTAGCCAATGGGTTTTTACAAAATCCTGGTAGGAATGTAGTGTTAAAGCCTGGTTTGACTGCAATGGCTGAATTGAGCTAGATCCACACCAGCAAAGCAGAGATCAGGCCCTGTCCTCCTGTAGCTCCAGCATGGTGTTTGTTTACCTTTCTGTCTCCAAGTCATTCACAAAACAGACAAGATGTATCTAGACCAACATCCTGAAGGCTGAGAACAACGTGAAGAATGGTGTGCATTAATCTCTACTCCTTCACCTTTTGAAGGAGGGACATAAAGAAGGAAAGCAAGCCAGAAAGGAAGGAGACATGCTTCCTTCTTTCCCCTCTATGTTGAAAAAATATACTTATTCTTCTGCCTGCTTCCTCTTTCTTTCACTTATGTCCTCAGTGGGGTGAGACACAAAGACTACAAGGTGTTTTCCTTGACCATGTGTGTCAAGTTTCTATCCTGGGATGGGAGTGCTGTGATGCTGCTGCTCCCCAGACTGGGGAGGCTGGCTCTGATGCTACATTTCCTGTTATTCCCACTGGTACAGGCAATCTGTGGGGAGCAGAGCTGAACTATCGGAACTAAATCCATGGGCTCTGTGAGAAAAATAGTGTGATTTATTCTTGAGTTACATTAACAGATGTGAGCTTGCCTGAGATGAGGAAAAGCTTCCTGCCTGGAAGCAATGTAGAGATATTCCACCCGCTCCAGCCAATGAGGCGGCTTCATTTGGAGCTCAGCTCAGATGCCTCTGTATAAACGCCCGTAGCATGGGGAACTAACAAGAGGAATTAGAGATGTGCACATGTCTATGGGGGTATGATATAATAGGCATCACAGAAACATGGTGGGATGGCTCCTGTGACTGGAGTGTTGGAATG
>WYDI02022006.1:7500-18460 GCA_009867235.2 Psittacus erithacus | reverse complement strand
CCCCTCCTCCCTGGCAGAGCATGAGGCTCAGAATGTCCTTGCTCAGTCTAAACATTCTAAGCACTAGCTACAAACATCGGTGTTATCACCGCTGTTCCCAGACCAAAAAATCAAACACACAGCACAGCACCAGCTACTAAGAAGGAGAAAAATTACTGCTACTGCTGAACCCAGGACACTATTGTAATCTCCTATAACTACTTCAACTAATAAAATGTTGAAAGATAAAAGAAGTGATATAATGTTGTGGGGTTTTTTTTCAATAAAACATACAAAGATTTTAAAATAAGGTACAAGAAACTTACATTGTCAGACTGCTACAAGGAACTGAAATTTAAATTCAAAATCACCTGAAAGAAACTACATCTGTAGCAGGATAAGTTTTTAAGTCCTCTCCTGATCTGTCTCTCTCCAGTTGCAGCTAACACCAGACAAGTATCATGCAGAGCTCACATGTGGAGAAAAGGAAAGTCTGAAGTCTGCATTAGCTTGCTGATACTTCTAGTGAAAGCTAGGCCTAAATATCAGTTACAAGTATGTCTTGCTGCTCTTTAAAGCTTGAAAATAAGACATTCCCTGTCTTCCAAGATCTTGCCACAAAACATCAAACTTCTTGCGTAAAGAGAAGATGGCTTGTTATATATCTGAAAATTTTATTCAGGCCCTAAAGACTTTTGTTGAGGGTATAAAATGAGTAAGAATGTCTATGGGGAATCATCATCCGTTTGTGGCAGGCAAGAAATTCCAAAAATGTTTAGTCTGTTCTGCTCTGTGCTCCTGCAGAAAAGGTTGTATTTCCTTTTTCAGTGCCCATAATCTTTTTAGAACCTTTTCTTTATTGAGCCCATAAACATCACAGTGGAGCTGCAAATCATCATAGTCTGCAGAAACTCCATCAAGGAAGCTACAGAGTAAATGATGCTGAAAAGCTGATGTTCACAACAATAGGCAGCTGACTAACTTCATGATGGTATGCATGACATCTGAGGTATTAAAAAATAACACAGAGGACCATATGATGGATGACAAGGTCTCAGTACAACTTGGTCAATCCAGAGGACCAAGATTCAGGAAGCAAGCAAATATTTGTTCCCCAGCAGTGTTCTTCACTAAACTAATTTTGCTGACACTGTCTTCTAATTACGCAAGTGCCTTCAAAATGTCTTATTGATAAAGTCAGTGGCTCTTCTGATCATTGGCATAAGTTGTTATGTCAGAAGAGGAAAGTCAAATATGAAATCATATTCAGTGAAAACCTTAGGAAATTACACAAAAGAATGAGAATGATCGGAACAGAAAACATCCTCCACTTTACTGCGGACTTGTTTGTCATGTATAATTTCAATGTTTTAACCTTTGAAATAATAGTACTAGAATTGAAATAGTCTTTTTCAAATTCATTGGGTGTTTTGGGTTTTATCTTTCTTTTTTGCAATCTGTTGTTATATTCAGGATATACTCCATTATAATTTTGGACACTGCAAATGTCATTTTCTATTTTGCTGGTAAGTATCCACAAGAAGTTGGTGGGATTATCCATCTGCATATCTTGAATACTGATTCTTTTTCTCAAATATTTAACATAGTTGATTATAGATGGACTGTAATAATTATTTTTTTTAAAGGGAATTCTATAAAATACATGCAGATTAAATCAACAAATACAGATCTGGTTTATGACAGTAAAATCTTTTAATAAGTAATATTTACAGTTTCTTAGTGAACTGATTTGAGATGTTATCATTAAGGTTTTCAAAATATATTTAGAATATAATTTGGAAGTGCCTAATTTCCACTAACATCCCACAGTTAATGGGCAGTTCCATTTCTAGCTTCCTTAGCAAATTCTATCATCCATCATAAGGTTTGCTTACTTTTAGAGTGAAAAATGCAAACCATAGGCAATCTTTATTTTCTTCCATTTGTCATCATATTTTATGACTATTTAATTTTACATTGTTCAAATAATGAAGATATCTGTGAATAGATGTTATTATTGATATATGACAGTTGTAAAAATATAAGTGAAGCAACAACATCATTAATATGTTTGTTGCTGAGAGCAACAAGTGGATAAAAAGAGGTAAGAACCAAGACACACTATACAATATGAATGTTTATAGGTTACAAATTAAATTGTCATCATTTGCTGGCAATAACTTCTTGGTGATGTAGAGAATTACCAATTTTCTGAGATATGAAACATAAAAATTTTTGAGATGTAACAGTTCCTCCTATATTTGAAAAGAGAAAAAATCAGAAACATGTGGTGTCCAGTGTGTGTGGACGGAGTATTGTGCATAAATTGTCAGCAACAGCTTGCAAAAGATCAAGTAAAAAGGAACACACAATTCCCTTTGTTAGCATTTTAAATAAATACATGGCTCTACAAATTAGAATCAGAAAATAAATGTTATTTTCTATCCTAAAATGTTAGCAAATACTATATCTGATCTCACAGAGTAGTTTCACTAAAATATCTCTTTGGATGGAGGCAGAGTTCTGACTTAATGGGTCTTTCAGAAATTTGATTGCATGCAGCGACAATTCTCAAGGTATCATCAGACAAAAGAAAAGAAAGGAACATGCAGGGGTCTATTACATAATTAATCTCCTGGCCTTGTCAGATGCAGTACAAGAGGACAATCAAGCATAGACCATGGAGTCTAATAAAATGTTTATCTCATTCATGAACAAAAAATATTAGACATAATCAAGTCAAGCCCAAAGCGAGAAATGCTGAAAAAGAGGAGTAGAGAAATGCATGAGAGGGACATTCGGAAAGGGACTGGTTAGGACCAGGTATGGTAATATAATTTTATGGTGCATACCTGCACCCACCAGAAACCGTGTACTGTCAGCTTAGCGAATATTCAGTCAATACCACACAAACGAAATCGTGTAAGAAATTTCTGTTCTCCTACCAGGCTTTTGAGATAAGTCTTCCTGCTACAGAAGTTTCAAAGTTTTCAACCTTCAGAATTAATGCACCTTCAAGAAGAATACAACACAATTTCAGAAATTTAAATAATTTCAAAACTTTATTGCCATCAGGCTTTGAACAACGATGAAGACAGATCAAAGACCTGAAAATTTTCTTCATCCATCTACATCAGGGAAGGTTAAGAAAACAGTTGTACTGCAGTTGACACATGGCTGAAGAGCACGCCTTTGTTTTTCTGATCACAGTTCTTTCTCACCTTCCCCAACCTTCTGTCTCTCAAACATGAACATGAAAATCTATTTTTTTTTCGTTTATATGGATTAAATATGTGTACTTCTCAAAAATATTTCTTGAGAGACAACATAGAAGAGGCAACCTATTTCTGCCAAACCAACCTAGTCCACCGTGGCAGCAAGCACTGAACCCTGTGCATCAGAGCATGATTATTAATCTTCTGTGGGCATATGATGAACCAAAAGGGCAAACAAAGGAAAAAATACAAGTAAATTCAGGTACCAGAAAAGTATGTAGACTATTGATATCCAGCTACACTAAACTATTATAACTATCTGATTTAAAACCAATTAACTTAATTAGGGGGTATAACTTAAAAGTACCCACTGATGAAAACTTTGTTCTAGTTGGTTTGGATGGAGGAACTGTGGGTCATGCATATGTGATCTGGAAAAAGGTAGTTACTATATGCCTTCAGTCACTTGGCTGTGCTGAAGGAGGATGTTGTGGAAGAACTGTATCTCAGGGAATTTAGCATTAACAGTAGATTACAACAAATCTTTCCCATTCTCTGGCATGGACTCTGTCTCAGTCAGGGGCACTGAAAACTGTATTAAGTGAAGATCCAGGGAGTCATGTTGCTGTTTTTTATTAAGATTTGTAGACTTCCTCAGGTAGGCTTGGAAATAAGGTTCTTTCTGATTATTTACCTTGGAAAACTTTTCTTTTCAGACCATGCATGAAGATCAGAATTTATGCACTAGGTGATTCTACACCTGGTATCTAACAAGAAGCAAGAAATCACACATTTTCAAAAAGAAAAATAACCGTCAGCTTTTTATTTTCATTTGGTGTTTTGCTTCAGCCTTCTATGCCGCAAAAAACCAAGGAACTTGTTTTCAATTAGAAGTTGGTTTCATTAACAAGCTACTTGCAAACTTCTAGAAATATTGTTGTACCATTAAAAGCTTCAGATTATATATTTAATTTTTCTATTATAGTTGAGTGAGACATTAGAACAATGTAAATGCTCTCATGTGCCCAATAAAAAAAAAGCAACAAAAAAAATCAACGAAAAAGCCCAACCAAAACAACCAAAAAAGCAAAATGCTACCAGAGCAGAGCAGTGATTGTATGCATATTATTGCTAACGGTCTAAGAATAACATATGTGCGTGGCACACAGGGATCACTGGCCAATCTTCAGAGCGCTGGTATAATGTACCACTGGCACATGGCAAATGTAGTGTAACTGCAAGAAATTAAGTTCTTCAGATGGACGAAGGAAATGCATCACTAAAAGTAGTACATAACAAAGTTTACAATGACATTATGAAGATTTGGCGGCACTACTCTAGAGAATCAACACAGAAAATATCCAAGTTCATTTCTACCATGAGCCTTATTTCTTAGCGTAAATTTGGCTCTGTGCTTTCCCCGGATCCATGTGCATCAACACATGAATCTTGAACTAGATTCCACCTGTGTGCTCAGACCAGAGAGCCAAACAGTTTATTACCTGATTGCAGATTTGAAAGAAATACTGAAACAGAATATCACCAGAACTAGCTGCAGACATGCAAATTTCTGAATCTGCTAAAAAGACATTTGAAATTTTCACTAATTTCCAATTCCGATTTTGGTAAGATGAACTCAGAGATGCAATGCAGCTGCAGTGATCCCACAAGGAAAGGCACAATATCATATGTATTAGCTTCCTTCAGTTGCGAAACTTGAATTTAAACAGGCGACAGTGTAACACGTAACAGCATTTCCGGGTGTGTCCACACTTACTAGGTTTTAAACAGCATTAAAAAAACTCAAACAAACAAACCTTCCCCCACAAACAACCACAAACAACCTGTTGATCTAGACCATAGTTACCTAAATAGCCTAATACTTTCCGTCACTAAAATATTAATCCTATATAAAGCTGAGGTACCTGGTGAAAGTATTTTAGGTACTTTCTTTAGTATTTCCCATGATCTCCTGAAAAAAATGAAATTCCAGAAACACACTAAAATAGGCCAGTATTAAGGAAAGTCATATTATATACTCCTTACTTTTCACTGAAAAATAAAAAAAGTCAAGATCCCACCTCCCCCAGAAGATTAGAAGCTGCTGCAGTGGTTGAGTGTGCTTAAAGTTGCCATACTTTATTTATGTCTTCCAACACTATTGAAAAAAAAAACCAAATCAGAAATATATCACTATTTCTATGGAAGGAAAAACTCAAGTTGATAGTGTCCACGTGATTTTTTTTTATGTTGAATTTCGAACAGAATTAGACTAGAAATATTTTTACTGTCGGGTGTTAAGCAGAAGTTCCATTGAAATCCATGAGAACTCAATGATACAATGATGCCCTTGAGCACAAGAGCCTCAGCATATCAGTTAGTCCATCAATGCCATATTTAAGCAAGGTAATCCATATTTAGGGAATCCATTTAAGCAACATGATAATTGTTCTACCAAAAATATATAGTTACCATAAATAATAACACTGGATTCATAAAACAAGCAAACAAAACAAACCACCATTCTCTTTAATGTATTTGAAAACAGGTTAGTAAGTACTTTGGAAAGAGGACAGTATTCTTCATTGTAACTGTTGTATTAAGCAAATATTACTACTGTAACAGCGGAAAAAAATAAAAACTTATTTCCCCCCCCATTGGTGTGACTTTTAAGGCTACAAAAGGTGCCAGATTAAGACCTTGGAGATGGAAATGCAATGTTTATCCACAGGGCATGTTCAGCACTGCCAACAGCTGTGCAACTTTTCCTAAACAATGTTCCTCAATGGTGACTTGAAAGGACCACAATTAGGGGCAGGAGAATAGTTTAATTTCCATGCCCATTCAATCCTTGGCTTCTCTGCTGAGCCTGCCAACTATTGCCAATTGCAATGGTGGATTTTGTGACATGGACACTTGTCCACTAGGAACTGGACTAAGGCTGCAATCCAATGTAATTATTTTCAGTCACTATTGACCTGTGAGAAGTTTCAAACAAGGAAATGTTGAAGGTTTTCTGCTTTTACCAGCTCTCTCAACTAATGCTACTACTGTAGCAGTGACAGCTGAAGTGTTCCCTGACAATTTCAAAACCACTTTAATAATCTTTAAAATTTTTAACCCTCTCTTCTGATTAATTTGATTACCAATAAAAAGTGAAACAAGAAAACAATAAAAAACCCTTGGATCATACATCAAAAATACATATTTCAGATGTTTCAAAAAGTTTTGTTTGTTTGTTCGTTCTTTTTTTTTGTCTTGTTTTGTTTTGTTTTAAAAAGCCCCTGACTTGAGCTGCGCATCTTGTACACAGGATGAAAAAAAACAAGATCCACTTTCATTATCACAATGTGTTAACCACTCATTATTCCCAATCATCTCTGAAAAGCTATCTTTTTTCCCCTCAGGATGTAAGTTCAAAAAAGTAACTTTCATGCCGTTTACATGTACACAGAAGTGTTTGGGTTTGTTTTCTTATTTTTTCTTCTCTATACTTAAGTAACTAACTTGTAATCTGGTAATGACAGGTCAAAAGCTATAGCAAAAATGCACATTTCTGCCTGACCTCAGAGCATAAGTAATTGCGGCTTGTATTTGGATAGAACTCCATTCCTAGGATGCCATATGCATGAATCAAGTATTAATAATTGATGAAAAGGTATTTAGCTCTAACGCGTTTAAGCTAATTCACAGGAAACAAAAATATCAATAATGTAGATTATATTATTAGACTCAAGAGAGAATACAACAAACAGAACCAAAAAAAAGAATATGAAGTACTGAAGTAAGATTGCTCTGCCCTTCCTCCCAGTTTGGGACAAGAAGGGAGGAGAGCAGGAGAGAGCTAATTGCACAGATCCCTCTAGTGGCAGCGACAAAAATGGGATTTTGGCTAAATCTGAATAAGCAAGTCTTTCAGAGCCAGAAGATATTTTAAGCACAAGAGTCTGCAGCAGGGGAACCTGTAGAACAGGGATGAGAACTGTCTCTGAAGAAAGGCTGCCTTATCCTAGTGATATGTGCAGGACTCAGTTGCCCTGTTGCAATTTAAAATGCTAAGAAAGGAAACATGCAGGAGGTCGCAGGATGGTGAGAAGCAGTATGCAGGGCAATCATACAGTTCTTCTAAGTTGAACTGTTAAAACAGCCAGCATGCTTTGATTATTGCAGGTATCCAGATCTGGGACATACCAAAGGATAAATTTTGTAATGCCCCAAACACAATTCAATACATCTGCTTGTATTCCTTGCAATAGAAACTAGTCTCTTTAGAAACTGCCACAGAAATGAACTACTGAATGCCAGAACATGAGTTTATGAGTGTCAAGTTGTGCCAAATGAATGTGGAGCAAAAGAAGAAAACGGCACTCTGACTTGTAAAACCACGTACACTGAAAATGAAGGCCAGTTCCTTGCCTATAAAGTCAAAAAGATTCAGGCAAAATAAAGGTATAATCTCACTATCCAGCAAGCATGTTTGTCAAAAAAAGAGCATCCCAAAATTTTATCATACTTTCATATGTCACATCTGCTTTTTGCCTTATTGTGCTCATCCAGAACATTAGTCCTACCATAAATACAGAAGTGTAGAAAAGATACCCTTAAAAAAAGAAACCCTTATCTGTTTAGGAGGTTTTTAGAACTGTGCTCTAAAGGGACCAAGACACAAGGGGAATATATTTTGCAGGCTTATATCATTAAACATACAATAAATTTATAATTTCACTGTAAATTATGCAGTGGTTTATATTTTGTACAGATGATTTGTTGATTTATATAGCCTTGTCAGCTCACCTAGAATTACATATGCTTACTGAAGTGAGGAGTCTTTTTCTGAATCTGAATTTATTTATGAAATGGACTGTACAATGTAACTACCTTCAATAGCTAAATACAGGACTAGGTGAAGTAGAAGATCCTGGATTAATGCTGGCTTACACTTTGGGCGAACTGACATCCCACCTCCTGTAGAGAAAACAATTACAAAATCAGCCTAGGGATAGGCTACTTCTACACGGTCTTGAATGCTAAAAATATTTTGAATGCTGTTTCTTGAGAATTCAGTGTAGCATTTACGGACCCCTCAGTTTCAATCTGTTTTAATATATGGACACTTTCTAACCAGATTCAAAGACAATCACAAAATATCTGAAAGATGACTTAAGTTGATTGAGAAACATAAAATCACAGGATCATAGAATCATTTAGGTTGGGAAAAGATCTTGAAGATCATTGAGTACAACCATTATCTTAACACTGCCAAGTCCACTGCTAAACCATGTCCCAAAGTTCATCTGTCAGAGAAGGGGAAGAGCATCTTTGGTCATAGACTTGCCAAGCTGGTGGAGAGCTTTAAACTAAAGTTGCTAGGGGAGATGAACCCTACTCTTAACTGTTTGATGCCAGTGTCAGCCCAGAGACAGGAGAGGGATCGCAGATCAGCAGGCGAGCACCTGAAGAGCACGAAAGAATTCCAGCCACTCCAGCCAGTAAGTTGGCTTCAACTTAAATGTTTCTATGCAAACACACATAGCATAGGGAATAAATGAGGAGTTAGAGACACGCACACTCTGGCAGGGCTATGATCTTATTAGCATCATGGAGACATAGTGGGATCTGGACAGGCTGGATCGATGGGTGAAGGCCAATGGTATGAGGGTCAACAAAGCTCAGTGTTGGGTCCTGTACTTGGGTCTCAACAACCCCATGCAATGCTGCAGGCCTGGGGAAGAGCAGCTGAAAAGCTACCCAGTGGAAAAGGACCTGGAGGTGTTGGCTGATAGAGCTGGTTATGAGGCAACTGTGTGCTCAGGCAGCCAAGAAGGTGAACAGCCTGCTGGCCTATATCAGAAATAGTGTGGCCAGCAGTATCAGGGCAGTGATCAACCCCGCTGTACTCGCACTGGTGAGGCTGCACCTTGAATCCGGTGCTCAGTTCTGGGCCCCTCACAACAAGAAAGACATTGAGGTGCTGGATTTATGTCTAAAGAAGGGCAATGAAACCGGTGAAGCGTCTGGAGAACAAGTCTTGTGAGGAACGGCTGAGGGAAGTGGGGTTGTTTAGTCTGGAGAAAAGGAGGCTGAGGGAGGCTCTATCTCTCTCTACAACTGCCTGAAAAGAGATTATAGCGAGGTTATAGTGAGTCTCTTCTCCCAGGTAGCAAGTGACAGGACTAGAAGAAATGACCTCAAGTTGCTCTAGGAGAGGTTTAGATCGGCTGCCCAGGGAAATGGTTGAGTCACCATCCCTGAAGACATGTAGATTTGGCACTGAAGGACAGAGTTTAGTGGTGGTCTTGGCAGTGTTAGGTTAATGGTTGGACTTTATGACCTTACAGGTCTTTTCCCACCTAAATGATTCTATGATTCAATGATTCTAAAATATGCCCATTTTCTATAGTACAAAGCTGCTCTTTGTCTCACAACACAAGAGCTGTGCTGTACATCAGCACTCACTTTGTCCAGGTGGATACCCCCAAGGGTGATGTCCTTCAAACTCCTATAGCACAAAATGCCACTCGGGGAAAAAGTACTTTGATAACAAATTTTAAATTAAATCTGAAACACTCTGAAGGAACAGAGCTACTATGCTACAGCCTCAAGCTTTTAAATTATACAACCTGTCTTTTCAATGAGCAGAATTCACCAGGTCCTTTTATAGTTCATGCCTGAACATAGTGAATTAGCATGCACGTAAGTTATAACAAAGTGTTAGCTGAGATGCTTGCCCTGCGGAAATTTTACAGCTTCCTTTTCTAAATGAGTGGGAGTGTGAACAACTAATGGGGTAGATTTTCCAAAAACCACAACATGTGAAATAAATTAATTTCTATATATGTTTAGGTTGCTGTCCAAATACTGAAGTACGTTATCCAAGTGACATCTGAATCTCAGTCAAAACGCCCTCCAAAGGTTTAGCTAAGAAACATAATTAAAACAGGCCTAGCCAACCAAATTCCCTAAGTGATCATTAATTTGAGGTCTCATAGCAGGCATCCGATAACTTTGTCCCAACAACCTGGAAAGGTGGCAGAATTAGAGAGATAAGAAGTGATGAAACATGACTGAAATCCATGACATGCTCATAAGTATCTCACATGGCTGTAGTTCTTTCGATATTGTTATGTCCCAGTCTAGAACTGTTTCCAGTGTATTAATCATGGCATGATGACAGATCAGCACACGCAAATTAGAGTAGTTCCCCTTTTTATTGCTGCTTGGCTTGGTTTTGGCTTGGGGTTTTTTTGTTATTTTGTTGGGTATTTTTTGAGAGGGAGTAGTAGTCTTTTTCATATTTTCCATTTCAAAGTGTAGCACAATACATACGTATTTACATGAGCATGTTACCATTTCATTTTGCACTTCACATTCTCCATAATGTGAGTAATTATTTTCTTAAACAATATTGAGAAGAAGCTGCTGTATTCCATTATTCTACAGCCAAACTCAACACAAAGTCATAGCTTTCTTTAGTATCCTTTAACACAGCATAACCTTACCCACTGAACTGACCATTTGCTTTTTCTGAAAGCCTGTGTTACAAAGGGAACTGGAGGAATAAAGAAGTCATAGCAGAAGGAAAATAGCATTTTATTTGAAGAGAGATTGCATCAAAGATAACTAAACTGGAGTCAGCGTCACTAAACTGGGAGCATGCTGAAAGCAGCTAGTGAACAAGAGGCTTTCATTAGTGACTCTTCTGTCCCCTCATATCTTGGACACTAATAAGAATATAATGGAGGACTTCTGAGCCAGCCTAAAATACA
>WYDI02022006.1:0-2500 GCA_009867235.2 Psittacus erithacus | reverse complement strand
CTGCACAAACTCCTTGGCCATATCCTAGTTCCATAGCAGGCGTGATCTGGCAAAAGGAACCCCAAGTTTCGCAAAACAGAAAGCGTGACAAAACCAGGGCTGTGGTGTTCTTTGAAGAGGGATTTCTAGGATGGCTGGTGGGAGAAGATGCTGTGATTACATCACAGTTACATCAATACTGTAACTGCAGGCGGAGACACTTGATGGGAAACAGATATGAAGCAAACTTGCAACCAGAATGCTTGCACTTGCACAGGCTTATTAAAAGTTTCAGGCTTATCTCTTTCAGAAGTGAAATTCTGTCTTGATCCACAGGAAAGATGAAAGAAAAGCAGTAAAAGGATTTTGTCTTGTTTCCTTTAACTGAAAGAATAGCTAATTTTCCATTCAGACAATGCCCTCCCTGCTCATGCAGGCTGACATGTAATGGTGGTTTTAACCTTGTGCCTGCAATTGCTATTTCTAATTAATGTAAGAAGACATAAAAGCCAAATTATATACCCCTGAGTAAAAGAGATTAAAATAAAAATACTGCCAATTCAATTCTAATTTTATTTATAAATCTAATCTGAAACAAATGTCACTTTTTTAACTGATTCTGAATATATCATGCTGACTGTAAAATTATAAAACTCCCACTGATGTATTCAGGAAATTCAGTTGAGCACACTCAGTAATTTCACTTTACTAGTCATTAGGTACAAATTACTGCTCACCATAAAAAATATGGATCAGCTGTCTGAATTTCTTTTTGATTTGGAAACTCAAGATCATGGACTGCTTGCAATTAATTATAAACCACACGTAAACCGACAATATGAATCATATTTGGAGGCTATGTTTAGCAGTGTATCATTTGCTTACAGAATGTCATGTATTGAAAGCATTATTCTCAGTAATTTAAGGGTTTTCCCAAAACTTCCAACTTCAGTTTAGAAAAGACTTTATTAGGTTTCCAGAGCTGAGGAAATCCTCGTTTAAATCAAGTATGGAAGATTATTTAATACCACCTTGCATTTCCAGGGCCAACTTAATGTCACAAAAAACTATGTAAAAGTAAGCTTATCAGATAAAAAAGCCAATCAGCAAATAAAAAGAGCTTCAAAGTTTTATTTTAGGCTGCATTTTAAGAAGATGATCTCTTAGACACAAGTACCACAATATAGCCTTAGACAACAAGAATAACTCATTTTGCTGTGTTGTTTAGCACATGCATTTCAACATACATTTAAAAGGATGTGTTTTAACTTTATCACAGCATATACAAAACTGCCCTGAGAAAGTGGCTAATTTTAAAGAAAACTTGCAAGGAGTTTTAGTCTCACTATTGTATTATGAAGTACATGATTTTCATGAAGAGCTTTTTTGAAAAGTTATAAAATGGGAAAACTTTCGTATTCTGTTATAAATAGTGCTTTGTGCATCATTAGAGACTATTTATTACCTAGCACAATAGATTTACATATCAAAGTAATACGCATTTCAGATATTTTCTTTATAAAAAGAAAATGTACATCTATGAAGACTAACTGAGAAATTAAAAAGTATGTCATACTGCCAGTGTTCAATTCCTAGAGATTACTGATAGATTTCTAGAGTGGCCTTGCTGCTAAAATTGCAATGTATTCTTCAGCCCTTTAACAGACTAAATGAGGAAGTTACTGCCTATGTGGTGTAAATCCTCCTTCCAGACTTCCTGTCAACGAGAAGACATACCAAATCTTTCTAGAAGGAAGTAATCTCTTTACAAATCTGCAGTGTTTTTTAAGTGCAAGGAATACACACAGGTACAGTAGATTTTGGTATTATATATATACCTAGAAATATTTGTTTGAACTTTTTACTTCCTGTCTATCCTCCTAAAAATGAAGGTGATTACTCATAGTAAAGTTTTCTCTCAAAAAAAATTAAAGACGTTACTTAAATTTAATTCTTTTACAAGGGTTAACATAATTTCTGATACAGGAGAGACAAAAATTAGTCATTTATGTCTTGGAAAGCTATTTTAAGATCCTAATTAGCACAGACTGTATACTGTCAGTTTATAGGGGTTATTTAAATTTTAGACAACTTTGGTAAAAGTCTTAAAATACATTCATGATCAAATCATAGAATCACAGAAGGGTTTGGGTTGGAAAGGACCTTAAGATCATCTAGTTCCAACATCCCTGCCATGGGCAGGAACACCTCCCACTATACCCTGTTGCCCAATGCTCTGTTCAACCTGGCCTTGAACACTGCCAGGGATGGAGCACTTACCACATTTTTGGGCAGGCCATTCCAGTGCCTCACCACTCTCACAGCAAAGAACTTCTTCCTTATATCTAACCTGAACTTCCCCTGGTTAAGTTTAAACCTATTATGCCTTGTCATATCCAATGCAGCCCCTGATGAAAAGTCCCTCTCTGGCATCCTTGTAGCCTCCCTTCAGATACTGGAAGGCTGCTATGAGGTCTCCATGCAGCTTTCTCTTCTCCAGGCTGAACAGCCCCAACTTTCT
>WYDI02022004.1:0-22176 GCA_009867235.2 Psittacus erithacus | reverse complement strand
CCAATGACACCAAGCTGTGTGGTTCGGTTGATACACTGGAGGGAAGGAATGCCATCCAGAGGGACCTTGACACGCTTATGAGGTGGGCTGATGCTGACCTTATGAAGTTTGACCATTCAAAGTGCAAGGTCCTGCACCTGGGCTAGAGCAATCCCAGGCAAAGCTACAGGTTGGGCAGAGAAGAGATTCAGAGCAGCCCTGTGGGGAAGGACTTGGGGGTCTTGGTGTATGAGAAACTGAACATGAGCCGGCTTCAGTGTGCACTCACAGCCCAGAAAGTCAGCTGTACCCTGGGCTGCATCAAAAGGAGCATGACCAGCAGGTCGAGGGAGGTGATCCTGCCCCTCTGCTCTGCTCTCGGGAGACCTCACTTGGAGTATTGTGTACAATTGTGGTGTCCTCAGCATAAAAAGGACATGGAACTGTTGGAACAAGTGCAGAGGAGGGCCACGAGGATGATCAGGGAACTGGAGCACCTCCCATATGAAGACAGGCTGAGAAAGTTGGAGCTGTTCAGCCTGGAGAAGAGAAGGCTGCCTGGAGACCTCATAGCAGCCTTCCAGTATCTGAAGGGGTTCCTATAAGGATGCTGGGGATTGACTCTTCAGTAGGATCTGTAGTGACAGGACAAGGGGTAATGGATTCAAACTTAAACAGGGAAGTTTAGATTGGATATAAGAAAGAAATTCTTTACTGTAAGGGTGGTGAGGCACTGGAATGGGTTGCCCAGGAAAGTTGTGAATGCTCCATCCGTGGTGGTGTTCAAGGCCAGGTTGGACAGAGCCTTGGGTAGCATGGTTTAGTGTGATGTATCCCTGCCCATGGCAGGGGGGCTGGAACTAGATGATCTTAAGTTCCTTTCCAACCCTAACTATTCTATGATTCTTTCCAGCCCTCAAACAGTGTAGTGCCTGAGGGCACCCCAGCTTGAGGTTTTGTCATTGCTCATCCAAATTTTCCAGATTTTTGTGTGTGTGTTTTAAAGCATGAACTCGAAAATGGCCCTGATTCCACTAAAGTCAGAATAAAGCAATTATAAAGGGTGATTTAATCTCTAGCTTTCATTTCATGTATTTAGAGAAAGGATTGATTCAGTCCCTCTCTCCATCCCTCCCTCGCTCTTCACTCTCTCCCTTTTTTCCCTTGGCCTTCCCTTCTCTTTTCCCTCCTTTCCCCCTTCCCTCTCTCCCTCTCTCTGCACCTCCTCCTCACTGCTACCAACTGGTCTTTCTTTCTTGTTGTGAAAGAATAAAACCGCGTAATGGCTCTACCAGCTGCTATTCTTACTCTCCCGTCATCTGTGCTCCAAAACATAAAGCATTATTTCTCACATCTTTTGTAGATGCAAGAAAAAAGGGTCTCCATAAGAAAGTTAGCAACTTCAAAGCAGTGAATATTAAGAGCTTAAATGTTTCCGGTCAGTAAAGAGAAAGCTAAAGAGTCTGCAGTACTTAGGAGATTTCTCATTGGTTCCAGGTACTTGCCTATTTAAAAAAAGAAAGAAAAGTGAAGGTAATTTTTAAGGTGCATATAGTGTCTGTGCAATGATGCAAAGCCAGTCTGTGGCTGGGCTGGAAGCCCAGTTTGCTGCTTTGCTCCCTGTTCTCCTTGGGCAGTTCAACTGCTCTGTTTCCTTCTCCCCCAGCAGTGTGGGTACCTGGCCCCACTGGGTCTCCGTGTCCCCTCAGCTCTTCTAGTGAAAGCGCCACAACAACTAGAGAGATATGAAATAATCTGGAGTTCTTCCTAGGCAGACATTTGTGTTTCCCATTGGAAGGGCATATGGAATCTTAAGTTGTTTGCTAGTGCAGGGATTTGTGGGGGATCCAAATTTCAGCCTGTAGAACTTGCTCAGGTGAGTTTAGACATGCCAAATTCTTCTGCCTCTCCTCTGTTTTGCATTGGGTATGTACAGGTCAGCTAGTCTTTTTATGTGACTTCTGTGTAGCCTGAAGCCTGTACTAGTGATTGATTTTCTTTGCTGCTGCTTGTCATCTTTCTCGCCATGGATGCAAAGGATTGTAATGCCTGAAACTCTCCGGCCTCTGGTATTGTTACCGTTATTTATTCCTTCCCCTACAGAGCGTAAGAGAGACACCATTAACTTTAAATATCACCTCTTTTCCAGAAAGTTTTTTGTTTACAAGTGTCACATTTTATTTAGTACAAGGTGTGTGGTAGAAAATATTTGTTTTCAGTTTAGTTTTACTGTAAGGTATATCTTTGTCTGCTGCTGTACACACTTTGTTTTCCCCATTATGAGAAATGTCTTGGTGGATTATGGAAGATAAAAGCTTATTTGTGAAAAAGAAGTAGATGTATTCCATGCCTTGTAAACAACAAAAATGTTAAAATAAGGCTTTTGTAATTTACTATTTTAAAAATTTACTATTTTTAAAGCTGATAACATGCAACAGAGCACACTGGCCTCTTAAGCGCTGGCACAGTCTGATAGGGGTGATATAAATCCTTGATCTTCTAAACCATAACTTTTGAGGAGCTGTGTTCTGGAGAAGTGAAAATCAGTAATAAAAAGCAGGTCCTGTTGCTTAACTGATGACTGAGTGTGAAGACAAAATGCTTGCAGATTTCCCTTCAGAAAAGCCTGGAAGGGGGTGCTATGTCTTTGTTAGATGCCTGCTGGGAAGGACCATCAGTGTAACCTCTGAGGAGCGTGAGCTGTGGAGTGGAGCGGGCCAGGGATGCTGAGACAGAGAGGACGGAAAATGCAGACAGCAAAGGACATCTCAAGGCTTCTAGTGAATAATATAAAAAGATACTGGAAGCCTGAAGAGAAGATATTCCAGAGTGGGATGGGTTTGGAGGGAACTTATGCTCTTGCTATAAGCTTTCTAGGAGCTAGAATTGTAATTCCTAAATTAGTAAAATCTTAGGAGGCAAGAAAAGCAGTAAGAAGTGTATGCAGTTTTGTGTGCAGAGTAGAAAACTGAGAGCATGGAAAAAAGAAGCAAGCAGGGGAACACTTTAAATTATAAGCATAAAGTTTAATAAAAGGATATCTAAGTACAAATTATTTTCTGTTGTGCTAATCCTGTTTTCTTTCTTATTTGCGTATAAATTGCACTGATTAAACCTGAGATACTTTAAATATTGGCATAGTTGAGCCTGGTTAGGTGTTGCTACCTCCATTTTAATGTCTTTTTAGGCTTGAATGAAACCCTCTTAACTGGGCAGAGCTAAGCATTTTTGAGTTTTATTAAATCCATGCAATTTTTTAAATTCAAATAGGAATTTAATTTTTTTTCATGCATGTTGTCAGAATAGCTCAACTTTGTGCCTCAGGTCTTTCCTGTTCAGTCAGTTCCAATACTCTGCTTAGTATAAACACAAATGTAAAGTTTATCACTCCCCAGAAGAGTGTCAAACTTGGGAGGCAAACAGGAAATTACAGGATTTTTAATGTCATTCTGCAAATTAGTAGTTTTGTACATGCTGTGGGAGACGTGGCAATTTCAGAGGAACTTGACTGAAGGGAAGAGATGTTTGAAGCTTGGTGGGAGTATGGGGTGGGAAGATAGGCAGGATATGTCTTGCAGACAAAAAAAGGATGGGAAGTAAATGAGTTTGTAAAAAGGTTGCTGATACACTAATAGAACATAAACTGAGTAGGAACATGGTAAAAAGCTCCATCAAATATTTATATTTCTGATGTTGGTGTTAAGGTACTGTCTGGTGTTAAGATGACAATGGTGATAGGAATAGGGCTGTGGTGGATCTGAATTTAAAATTGTGTGCATTGCTTAAGGAAAGAATAATTTGGGGAGTACCTTTGTCTCTTTGGAGTTATTTACTTCATCTAGTTGTTCTTTTTATTTCCAATTTTTTTTTTGTTTGCTTTTGTTCTACCTTTAAAACAGTTTTAATGACAAATTTTATTCTGCAAGCAAGTCATAACATGTACCATGATTTTTCTTCCGCAAGATTTTTCCAGCATAGAGGCTTGTCACTGTTGTAGAAGCCAAAGCCTTCAGGCATCTTTCCAGGAAGCATGATATGAATTTTGTAACCTCTAGATACCAGTCAGTGCAGTTTGGGGGGTGCATTTTTTTAAGCCAAAGTCTGGCAAAATCACATTAACTAATTTTTTGACTCGTGTTTTTGTATGCTTTAAAAGCTGACTTTCCCTCCCCCAGCTTTTTATGAGGGAGTGGTCTGGCTCAGCTGAACTGTTCCCAACTATGTTGTTAATTTTTAGACATTCTTAATGTGTTACTTTCCTGTGTGTACACTTGAAATTTTTTTGCGAAATTATCCTGTTCAAACATTTGTACATTATTTAATTACAAAACGTATAAAAATAAGCAAATACAGCCTTCTAAAATCCTCTTGTAGATGTGAAGCAGGAACAGAGTTTACCAAATGTCTTTGTTTTTTTTAATCAGATATCTAATTTGTTTTTTAAAATTTGTCAAAAATGGATCAGTAAGTCCATCCAAAAAAGTCAGGTTTGGAGAAAGAATGGAAATACTAAACTCTTAGGTAGTGTCTTGTGAACTAAAAACTGTTGTAAAGAAATCGTAGAATCATTTGCGTTGGAAGGCACCTTCAAAGGTCATCTAGATGAACCCCCCTGCAATGAGCAGGGACATCTTCAACTAAATCAGTTTGCTCAAAGCCCCTAATAACCTGGCCTTGAATGTTTCCAGCCATGGGGCAGCTACAGTTTCTCTGGGCAACTTGTGCCAATGTCACAGCACCCTCCTTGTAAAAAATGTCTTCCTCATATCTAGTCTGAATCTACCCTTTTTTAATTTAAAACCGTTAGCCCTTGTCCTTTCACCGCAGGCCCTGCTAAAATGTCTGTCCCCATCTTTCTTATATTCCCCCTTTAACTGTTGAAAGGCTGTGATTAGGTCTCCCTGTAAATCTCATGTATGGACAATAATTCAATACCAGCATAATCCTGGCTATTCATATTCGGAAATAGAAAGGGGTTATCTTTTACTTAATACTGTAAGTGTCATTCCCAACTCACCTGGCTGTTCATCTTGGCACCTTCGGAGGGGCTTCACATTGATTCTGCTGGCAAAGAGGAAGAGTGTGTTAGGGAGACTCAGTTCACCGGTATAAGTTTTATGCCCTGTCAGGGAGATTTTACTGCAGTAACTACATTTCATTCTGTATCTAAAGCTGTAACCTTGTTTCAGTGCACCAAAGGATAGAGATGTGGGCTCAAAAGCAGATTAATTACCTGCTAACTACTGAATGGCGTACCCTTACCTTGTGCGTAAACAAAAGGCATTTACCTCATACCCCATTGATGCATCATGTAATAAATGTGACATTTCTGGCTTTCTGTCTTATCTCTCTCTTCCTGCGGTGTTCATAAAAGCATTTCTCTCTTATAACAGATGGTCAAACCACAGTTTTGAAATTTATCTGGAGGTGAAGCTCTGTTGATAGCATTAAAAGTGAAGAGTTTTCATGCAGATGGGGACAAGGAGGAGTTTATTCTTCTTACAGTTCTGGTTATGAGGTATTTCATACAATGTCTTCCTTTCTTTTTTGCTTGCAGGTGATGTGCCTTCAGGATTTCTTTGGCGATGATGACATTTTTATTGCATGTGGACCAGAAAAGTTCCGTTACCAGGATGATTTCTTGCTGGATGAAAGTGGTAAGATGTATTTTAAAAATGTTTACAACCAGAGTATAGGGCAGAATTCCATATCATGCTAATTAAGCCAAAACTGTTTGGCCTAAATTAATTTCAGAAAGAGCATAAATATTTTTATTCTTTAAATACTAAATACTGAAAATAAGAGGTAACCGAAAGCAACAATAAAGCTGCCAAGGGAAACATATTTGCCTGCGCAGCGTACTACTTCAGCCTGAATTTCATATACCATAGAAAGTAGTCATGTGTTTGGTGGAACTCCTGTGTTGCAAATTCTTGCATAGAGTTTGTGTTTAATTTTTCTTTGAATTTATTCTTTATTACAATTTTTCAGCCTCATGGTCCTTACAGTTGAGATATAGATAATGTTCCACAGGTAATATGATAAAGGAAGATAGATAAAATTCTGTGAAAGATAAATATAATCAGCAAATGCTGACAAAATAATCTGACAAAATTCAAGGAGTTCTCTTTTTTTCTCAGAGATCAACTCATACAATAATGTAAACAGTGTACGTAATCCTTTAAGGAAAATATATGTTTGATTTGCAAATACCATTTTTGTTACAAAGAGCTTTCTTAACTTAGAAACTTCAGTAACAAGAAAAAACCTATCAGATTAGTGCATTTTGCAAGACCCAGCAAAGGTTTTATTGCCCCTGCAGTCTCTCTCAGTCCAGGATATGTTTGTAATCCACTCGTATCAACTCCTCTCATCTTTTTTTTTTAAATATCAAAGGCCTCAACAGCTGACTGGAAGATCAGAAAATATTTTATTGCAGTAGTAACTACTTTCATAGTCATCATGTGCGTATTTGTTTAACTTCACCGCTTCATCACTGTTTTTGATGCAAATGCGCATTCAAAATGAAAGGTGGTGCAGTTGTACTTCCCTGACTAACCTGTGAAACTGGAAGGGTTCTTTGTTTACCTTTATCCATACAAATGCTCCATTAGCTTGTGTAGGAGCAGAACGAGCCAACTTGTGCAGACCTTACATTGTGAGTTGAAGGATAAGTCTGGAAAAGGAGGTATCTTTGCTACTGGCAAAGGAACAACATTTTATATGAGGCACAAGCAGAAGCAAGCACACATTCTGCCCTCTTCTAGAGGACCTTATAATAGGGAAATGAAAATCAAATAGTGCAGCAGATTTGTTCTTTGCCATAATTATACTTGCCTCCAAACTAAAATGCACTAACTGTGGAAAAGTAACTTTAGCTGTCGTTAGGACAGGAATTAGAAAGGAAATGGGGACATATTTGGGCAGCACAGGGGTTTTCCTGGTAGTAATGTGGCCAGCACAGCTGCCCTTGTCTTTAATGAGAAGAGAGCCAGGTAGCTCGCTGCACAGTCTGGATTCACTTGTGTCTCTTATCTGAAAGATGACAGGCGGCTGCCTGGTGTCTCCTCACAGTGAATCCTGTGGCAGTTTTTCCCGTGCTGACTGGGGGAGAAATGATGACAACAGATTTGTCTAAATCCCTTTTTGAAGTACGTAGCTCTTTTTTGGATGTCTAGTGTCAAAGTACAGACATAATCTTTCTCTGCCTAGTTTTTATTTGTCTGGCATATTACTATCTCTTTGAGTAAGCACTGTCTTTCCCTGGAACATTGGTGCTTAAAACCATATTATGCTGAGCTGGGTTAAAAAAAAAAGGCAGCTTGGAATCTAGGCTGAAAGTCCAACTTCAGCCTAGTTGTGGTGTTTGCTTTAAAGATTCAGTGAACATTGACTGTTTTGACTACAGGAGCAAAGAAAGAGCAGAAAATTAGACTCCAGATTGCCTCTAATTCCTTTGTGAAGTGTACATCAACTATTTTGGGATATTTTTTCAACTAAGGTTAGTATCAGAAAACTTGTTTAGGTTGCTCGCCATTAATAGCTGATGTACCAACTAGATACGCATCTAGTTAGGCTTCTCTGAGGTAGGAACAAGATTTGGAGAGAGAATTAAAAAGCAACTAAACTTTTAGCTTGTTTTGTTTGGCAAATGAAGTCTGTGTGATCACACTATGTGTCCATGTGTCCCTCATAGTTAATCTAAGAACACTGAAATTATTAGTAAGTGCTGTCTAACTGTGGAAGGCTTGGAAACCTTGTCTTTGCTTTCCTGTAAGGTAGCTTGAAGCAACACTGCTGTTCTTTGTCACCACATCCCTCCAGTATTTCCCGCTTTCAGCCAGTTAAGGTTTTGTGGCTCAAGAAATAAAGAAAAGCAAAATTTGAAGGTGGGAAAGAAAAGCAGAGGGAATAAATGCTTAAACAATCAGGGCTCTAGGTTTTGGGGATTTATTTATCAGGGAGGAAGAATGCCTTTGTCCTGTTGTTTCCTGATATTAGGGGTGAGCAAGAGACAAAGTTTCTGGGATTGGAAAACCAATCACCTATACTGGGGTTATTTTTAACCAACACTATGTGTCAAGAGAGTACATATCTGCAACTGCACCAGTCCCAATAGATTTCTTCCTCAGTAAATAAAACTTAGTTGTATTGACAAGGTAGATGTTTGATTGACTCAGTTGAAGGTGCATGTTTAGAACAATTCATATGAATTACGCACAAGAAATGTCTGGTTTGCTTTTGTAAATGGATCTATATCCCTGATTTAGCTGTTCTTAGCTACACTATATTTCTCTAAAGTTGCTTAAAAACTTGTAGGGTGCAATTAATTCCACCCTATCAGAAAGAAAAAGTCTAAAGATTCACGAGTCTACATTATTTTTAGTTGTCTTTATCCTGCTTCCATGGCTTGCTTCTAGCACAGGATAACACCTTTTAAAAGCCATAGAATCAGAATTTTAAAAACAGTCTAGAAGTCAGTGAATCATTCTCCCTGTCTAAGTGTGGGATTAACATTCCTCATTTCATTTCTGACATACACATCTAACATGATGCTTTAATGGCTCTGATGAGGAGGAATCTTGTAACCTCCTGAGACATTCTTTGACAGTGGTGAACTCTCCTCACTGCTTTTCAGCTATCTTACCCCAGATTCCCTTGCTATAAATGAAATCTATTACTAATTTTCTTATCTACTGTGAATATGGGAAACAGATGATTCGTTTTTCTTTGAAAAATTCTGTGGACTTCCATAAACCACATCAATTTTATCTTGTTTAGGCTGAACAATTAGTTCAGCCTTTGTTTTGACTTAGGCTTAAAACTGTCCTTGAAGGAGAGTTTGTTCCTCCTTTTTATTATGTCCCTTCTCTGTTTTTTCTGTCTTTTCAGGAAGAGGCACTGCACATCCTCTTGGCAATCAGTTAAGAAAAGAGGGTTAATTTGGGAACCATCAAAGAGAAAAACAAGCAGTTGGCCCATACATTGCAGTTTCTACTCTCTTCCTTGATAGACAGATGGTTTTCATATTGAACACACTATAACAGGAAGTACAGAATCAATAGGCACCACCCACATCATAATTCCTAGCAATCATCTCCACATTCAACCTAATCAATAGATACAATAGCCACACACACTTCTACCAAGAGAACTGCAGATGGGACATGAAGATGCATGGGAATGACCCTTAAATTTAGAAGTAAATACTCCTTGTTTGTCAAGCGTCAGTGGCAATGCTACTTTCATAGAAAGTTTTCGTGGGAAATGTAAGCACAAAAACATTGTATTAATGAAGCATGCATTACATCTGCCAGCTTGTAAGAAGAAAAATCCTCAGCGCAGAATATGGCAGGGGCTGCTTCAGGCATTGTTAGCTTGCAGTTCTGGAAGCTTTCCCAGAAGTCCCAGTTTTGCTTGAGCTCTTTTTGAAGAAGAGGTCAGAGGATGCTTTTCTATAGCTCTCAGCTGTGTGTTGGCAAAGATTAAGGTTTAAAGGCCACACACACAAAAATATTTGTAATCAGCTATTATTTAGGCACCTAAACAGGATTTGGCAGTGTAAATAACTCATGGGATTGTCCCTAAATGAGAACATCTCTTTGGCTTATTTGGATATTTCTTTCTTAGCACTGTAAAAGATGAGAGTTTTTGCAGATGGCGGTATCAGACTCACTTAATTTTTTAAAAATTAGATTATTTTTTATGTTTAATTAATGTTGGCTGAGTTCTTTGGAAGCTTGAGAGTTGCAGAAATGCAAGTGTAACAGAATTCATCACATACTGAGACACATCATGTAAAAAGACTGTGATCTCGGCTGACCAAAGCCAGTGTCTGCCTCCCAGCAGAGCATAACCAACATAGAATGTCTGGATGTGAAAACAACTACAGATCGCTTGTCAAGAGCACATGTTATTGTTATGGAAACAATGATGAGAATGAGTCTCTTCTAGGGGAAAATTAAGACTAGGATCTTTGAAACCTAATTTCACTTTGACTTTGCTGGCCTGTCTTAGTCCTCAGCTCAGTGTCTCTGTGCCAGAAGTGTTACTGCTTCATCTTGCCAGCAGCAGATAATTTGCCAGGAAAATCTGAGTCCTGTGGTGTCCACGCATATGCATGTGCATGTGGAGGCATGCACACGCATCTGATTCAGTAACTGCAGTTAGGGTCAAGAGTATCATGTTTATCCCTGTTAATAACTGTCAGGTTTCTGTAACCTCCATTACTCTGTCTTTCCTAAAAGAGGGAGGAAGAGAAATTGGTTATAGCCCTTGTCTGCCCTGATTTATAGGACAGAGACTGATGTGTTAAGCAGCTTTTGGCTGGACTTCGGAGTGGAGAGCATGCTGGCTGACTTACTCTGTCCTCATTAAAAACTCATGCTTTGGCAATTGGAAAGTAGTGGTGGGTTCTGGGGACTTTGAGATATAACTTTGCTTTCAACAGAGGCATAAATATAAAGTGTTCCAGTGCAGTGTGGTATTTTCAAATGTCAACAACTTCTGGGCCTTGGAGACGGATATTCTGTGTATGAGGCAGAAACAAATGCAGGCAGGGGGGACCAGTCCTGTGACTGTGAGTACCATTTAACCTAATGGTTCAGAAAGGGCAGAAGGAAAGAAGCTGATTTTCCTGTGGGTTTGATTCCAGTGCCCCCTTTATTTTCCTACTCCAAGACTTCCAGTTTCATCTCCACCCTCTCATAATTCCTTAGACACTTGCACAGCCCTCTCGGCTCCCTGTCGTTTGGCATTCTACTGCTTGTCCTTGTTCTCTTCCTCACAGTAGGGACGTTAATGGGGTCTCTCTTTTATCCAGCAGTGTGACACTTTCACAACTTTCTCCAAAATGATGGGAACATCCCCTCACTGAGACCTGCATCCAGCCATGCTGGAAGTACCTCCTTCCCCCGGCCCACACGCCAGGCTTGCCTCTGGCTCTGTGAAAGTACTTGTCTGTAGAGTAGTGTGTGAATGCCTTGCCTCAAATGCTGATCTGCAGTTAAATACTGAGCACAGTATTAGCATGTTCACATGATCATCAGGTGGCTGGTAATAGAGTATCATGTGACGCTCATGAAATAAAATCTGTAGTAATGCTTAAGTCAAATGAGCTTTTCACATGAAAAACACATTCACAGAACTTCAGGTTTTTTCTGTGCATGATTTCTCTTTTAATATTTGGCTTTTTAGAAGATATGTTCTTGATTACGTAAGTCCATTTCTGCATCTGTTGTCTGCAAGCTATTTGGTTTGAATATACTCTGTCTCTCAAGTCTACTTGTTTGAGATATTGTTTCTCACCTTTCTGCCTAAGCATCACTAGCAGTGAAAGTTCAGTCACTTAAGTCATAAATCTTCACTCCCCCTGTCTGTTAGATTTATAGACGTGAATAAGGACATTAGAGCTTTCAAGAAGATCATATATGTACTATTCAATCCAGATTTATACTGTAGTGCCTATCTCTTCTTTCCATTTTCCCACCTCTTCACCATGCATGCATGTATATTTTCAGTTATCACTTTTCATCAATATTGCTATGAAAAGGTTGCTGGTATGTATAACTAGGAAAAATTGTGATCACTTAAAACTAATGAAAGTCTCTCATTGAAATTAGCCAAACAGTAAGACTGCAGTTCATGCCAATTCACTGTGTTCCTTTAACCAAATGTTCTTCAATATGTTTTCTTCAGTATTTACTTTCTCTGGTGTCTGTTAAAAATAGCGTGAATGAAACACCATTCAATAAATTAGAACTGATGGAAATCCCACTTCATTTGCATAAGGAGTTTTGAGTGTGCATGTTTCTTCCAACATTTTTCCATGATAAAGTGGATTTTGGATATAAAAATACCACAACTTTTGAGTCCAAAAATGTCAAGCATTTCTCAGTAATGGCTGCATATTAATTAAATTACATTTCTATTGGGAATTTATAATATAAAACTTCAGCTTGCTTTAAATAAAAGAAAAATTGTTATTAAGCATCGTCAGTATTATTATCTTAATGTACGTGAGGTTTTATTCATAACAAGTAATGTTAATATGTGGTTAATAACAGAGTAGACAGAACTTGTTTATTGGTTTTGTATAGCTTTTGATATTTTTGAGCTTTCATTTTATTTTTGTATTGTAATTTATTGAGCTGAATCATGCCAGAGGAATATTTAGGTTAATCAGATCGGTTCAGGAGATGATTTTTCTAACACCACATTTTAAACTAGTTTCCCAAGCATCTCAGTTGTACACCCAAATGCAAAGAGTGTAATTCCAGTTTTTATGACCAGTTTTATAAACAAACTGTCAGTTCTGGGGAAGTAACAGAGAAATTTGTTAGACATAACAGGGTAGATCTTGGCACTTGAGTTTTTAATTTGACTGTCTGCTATCTCTTTTTTCATGGAAGTTGCCTTATTTTACAGCCTTTGATCCTAGTTCACTGTTTGTATAATTTGTATAATTTTTATAGGCCACAGGTTGAGTTTTGAGCTTGTATGTTCAATCTGTATCCTTAGAGGATGGTATTAGCTTTGAGTATTTTTGGGAGAGACTTTATCTTTTATTTTTCCACTTCCAATGATAATGGAATCAGCAGACAGCAGCTGTATATTATAACCCTCTCCACTCAGTCTGTTGTGGAGTTTGGTGACAAGCACAGAGGAGTCTAACCTCAGAGATGTTAGGAATTACCTTTCCCACATGGTTATATTTGTACTTTTCCTTGTCTTTAATTAGCTTGGTAAAATGGAGTGTACAGTGTTGGATATTGGTGTACACTATCTTGGCAAGTATGTTTGTGTTTTTCACAGTTTGCAGATCCTTTCCAATGCTGGAAAGTATTAGAATCTAATCTGTTTTTGAAAAGATGTACCCTGTGGTCCTATTGTAGGAGATCCTTTGGGTGAGCAACTTAGACCCATTTTCTTGAATTATTACAAGTTTGCATGAGGCAGCTTCAAGATGAGTAGTTCTTGTAACATCAGCATGTCATTATTCACTTTGAGAAACTGAACTATGCTGTCTGATAAACTGTATTAGGATGTGCCCTGGAGACCTGCTGATTTGTTGAGAAGTATGGTTGTATCAGAGATATTTGTATTAAGAATAGATTCTACCCATCATCAATAAAATTGGGCTTCTTAAATCACCCATTTAATTTTCTACTTCTCATACTAGATACAGACTTTATACCTGGAGTTTTGTCATGTCTTGAGTAAGTGTGTACACATTTTTTTAATGCCAGAGCCATCCACAGATTCTCTTACACTGGCAAAATCTTTCAAAAAGAGAATAATTATTCAAAATCCAGAGTTTGTTAGCTTGGAGAAAACAGAAACTTTCTGAAGGCATATGAGGAAAATGTATTCATTAAGGGCCTTTTTTTTTTTCAATCTTAGCAAACACTCAGCTGCAGTACAGCAACTGAGAATCGAAACACAAATATGTCAAGCATAAAGGGTTTTACTGTCCTGCAAACAGAGCCAGTAGAAGACCTCTGCAAAACAGCTGTGTTTGCCTGCTCTGCTAACCTGGTGGCTCACAACATATGCTGCAGCAGTTCAGTGCTGCTGTTTTCAAAATGCAACCTACAGAAATTTCCCGTTGAAAAACTCAAAAGTGTTACCTGAGGGTTCAGGTTGCTTCTGTGAACAGTCACCTTGGAATAAGCTTTTTTCATATCATAGCTCCCTGCAGGAGGACTGGATGCTAATATTATGCATAAGGTAATCTAAGGCTGAGTAATCATTAGGAAGGCTCCTGTTGCCATGGAATTAAACACCCGTAGGTGGTAGGTCATGGAGCTCTGATTTGGATTCTTTTATTCTTCAGTCAGAGATTTTTTGGTTTGGTTTGGTTTGGTTTTTTAGATATAATTTTGTTCTATAGGAGTTGTAACACTTGTGTTTTTTCCTTTGGAAGAAAACCTTTTAGGGAGCTAACCTGCATTCTCATTATTTAACCGAAAGACCTGGGTCAAGGAAAGTTTTTGGATGGTTGTTAATTATTCCTTATAGCATGGAGGGTGGTTAGAAGGCAAAGAATCTTAAATCACTTAGTTTTTCCTGTTACTCTGGAATAGGAAAGAAAAATTTTTCACAGGTACTTAGTATTGTTAAGATTGTCTAGGAAAAAAGGGAAGACAAGTTACAAAGCTAGCTAGTTTCTGATGAAGACACCATGTTTAGGAAGTGAAAAACAACTTCAGGAGAACAATTTTGATCAAGCTTTATACAAATTATTCCTGTCTTTAAGTTTACAGGCTCTTTCTGTTTGGCAAGCACATATTAATATCTAGAGAATAGGTGACTTGAGAAAATGAAATGGACTGATTTTTTGTATAGTAGTTGTACAGCAGGGCTGGAAGATAGGATATATTGTTTTCTACTTTAAAAAAATAAAATAGGGAATTATGGGGAATACACACCAGGGAGCCTAACTTTGGAATCAAATAAATTGCTTAAAATTGTCATTTTAAAAAAAAAAATCTTAAATTGATATGTAAACATTTAATTATAAGGCAAACCTACATAAATAAAACAAGACTGATTTTTTGAAAATCACTTGGGGGAGGACCGTTCTCCTGAGATTCTGCTGTGAATCTGCTGGGATCACAGCTCAGACTGGATGCAGACAGACAGCTGTGTAGTTTTTATCAGCAGGAGGAATACTAACGTATTATGAGAACCCTTAAACTTCCCAGATGCAGATTAGAGACAAAATGCTTCTAATGCTAACTGAGAACATTTATTCTCTTTAGATTTAGTGTTGCTAATAATGATGATATTACGGAAGAGCTGTTTTAGAAAAAGCATTAGACCTTGTAATTGTACATTGATTTCACTTATGTTGAATAGAAGATTAAAGAAAACAAAGCCTTTCCGGCAATTAAGTGGGGTTTTTTATATTAAAAGAGAACACTTTGAAAAATCAAGGTAATTAGTGAGTTCAGTTGCACTTCGGAGTTTGGGGACTTGAACATTGAGGAGGTTTGAAATTTCAACCAAAAAGCAACCCAAAATCTGTCTTAGGTTTGCACTGGTCCAAAATATATTGGTGAGGTCCAAACTCAACTATCAGAAAATTAAAAGCCTAAAAAGAACTAGTCAGTAATGAAGTTTATACCTCAGCATAAGCATCAAATGTTCACATAGTCATATTCACCAAAACTGTGCTGATTTTGACTTTGCAAAATAAATTAAATTAGATAAAGGTTTTAGCCAGATGAGGACATTGAAAAAAAAACAACAAACCAAAACCAATAAACAAAATGCCATGGAGTCATGATACAGTGTAGTAATGACAGATACCCTATTTCAATATTTTTGCCTCTGTATTCAGAAAAAAAAAAAAAAAGGAAAAAAAAAAAGATATATAATGAGGGAAACCAAAGCATCCTGTCTGATCAGAATTTTTGGAGAAACAAAAATTAGTAATCCTAGAGAAGAATGTAGAAGTCAGTTGCAAAATGCATTGTGTTGTGCATATAAGACCTGTCACTGTTGAGGAAAAAATACGTTTGTATATGCTACTAAGATAGTAATAGAATTTAATGCTGCCACACCTTCCTGTAAAGCAAAAGAAATTCATATCAGTAAAGCTTGCCTGTTATTTCTTTACTGATCTAGTTCCCATACTCAATATAAACAGGCTGTTTAGGACATCAGCCTTATGAACAATCTCATCTGTAAACTTCAAAACAGTCCTCTGAACAGTCTCTGAAGTATGTTGTGATATACAGAATGAAAGATGGTTTCATGGGCTATTTCCAGCCTAACGTGCATTTTCAATCTGCCATTATTTAAACTTTCTGAGGAAAAGAAAACATAAAAAAGTCATTTGGACTTACACACCTCAGTAAGTGTTGTGGTGTTAGCAGATGTTCTTAGTAAAGGCACATTTTCCAGCTATCCACTGTTAGCCTATTGCCAGGATGACTCAGCCTGTTTACTTTAGTTTTGTCTAAATAATTACAGCAAAATTTAATTGCCTGAACTAGATAGCATTCAAGGAGAACCCATTAATATTAGAGACAAAAGCTGCCCAGGGATTTTTTAAATTAGAGATAGTCCTGAAGTCCTCAGGTTTTTTAACTCAGGAAGCTGATTTCTGGATTTTCTGTTGATAGAAAAAGCAATGCTGTGGTAAGTCCACTGCAGCTGAAAGTAGCAATACTATCGTGGAGGTAGAAGAGGCAAAAATGTGGGTGGGCTGGCAATTATATGTGCCTGTATGTGCAGGCGGGTTTTGTTGCCCACACTGCAGCACAGCTCAGTGTGCGAGGAATGTGCATCCAGGTGTGAAAGTGGATTTAATGGCAGCATATAACAGTGTTTTGCTTTAATAAGGGTGCTGGTTTTAATTGTTTGGTGCGTGAGGATTTTGTCTGTAAAAAATAAACTTTTGAGGAGGTCTGTATATTAAGTATATAATAAAATAATAATCATATTAGTAATAATAAATACTAATAATAATATTATAAATATTAAGATATGTAAGTTTGTCCAAATCTTCAGTTTTACTTTTTTTCATGTAATCATTTGTAGACGCCTTCGACTGATTTGATATTTTTCTTAAGTTGCAGCTCAATATTTTTTCTTGTGTACATGAAAACTTGATGAAAAACATTCAAATTATTAATATCTGACGCTGTAGACATTCTTTTTATTAAGGGCATGCCAAGTAATGCTGTTTTTAAATAGCTGTGAAAATACCACGTGGTTTTATTTCTTCAGACAAAATCACTTTATGGTTTTCTTCTTTAAAAATTGCTGCCTACTAGCTTTCAGTACTGTAATACAGGAATATTTGATGGACTAACTAGAAAAAAACCACAATCTGTAATATTCTGAATTCCTTGAGGTATGTTAAATAACTTTATTTGCTTCAAAAGAACCCATGCGTGCCTGTTTAACTTTCTTTAAAACCAAACCTACTGCAGTGGACACTTACATAACAGTTTTTGTTTAAAAAGAACAAAAATATGGTTATTATAATTCAGTCTCTATTTTTTTCAATGTTTTGAAAGTTTCATTTCCTTTTCCTACCCATTACAAGCAGTCTACACCTACTTACATGTTTCTGTGAATCAAAACCAAATTCAGACCAGTTACACAGGTCTGAATTTAGAATAATTGCATTCTTTAGGGAAGTGCGTGATTGGTGATTGGTAAAGTGGACTATATTTGGATACAGCTTTTCATAATGAAGATAGAGGAATGGCATGAAAGAGCCAACAGCTTTTCTCTTCCCCTCTGTGATGCACTCTGTTTTAAATGTATGGTTGAATGAGGTTTGGTAAATGACAAGATGAGAGGAAAACCTGCAAGAAACGAAGCAAACATACCATATTTTCATAGTAAGTATTGTAAGTACATAGCAAGGTGACACAGAATAGCAAACATGTTGTTGATACCCGATATTCTTGTCATGGACAAGCCTATAATTAGCCCAAACACCTACATTGATTGAGCTATACTGGGTGCTGAAACCAATGACTTCCTAGTAGGCTGAAATAGTGTGATTCTTACTGGCGCTGATCCACATTTTCCACCCCAAAACAAGTGTTCTTGTATTTTGCATGCAGGAATGCAAGAGTCATAAAACTGAAGAGGTAGGAAGCAAGAGGAAGCATGTGTCTGCAGTCTAATGTAAGGACATAGAATCATATAATCCTAGAATAGTTAGGGTTGGAACAGACTTTAAGATATCTAGTTCCAAACTCCCTGCCATGGGCAGGGACGCCTCACCCTAGACCATGTCATCCAAGGCTCTGTCCAACCTGGCCTTGAACACTGCCAGGGATGGAGCATTTGCCACTTCTTTGGGTGACCTGTTCCAATGCCTCACCACCCTTACAGTAAAGAACTTCTTCCTTATATCTGACCTGAACTTCCCCCGTTTAAGTTTGAACCCATTACCCTTTGTCCTATCGCTACAGACCCTGATGAATAGTCCCTCTCCAGCATCCTTGTAGGCCCCCTTCAGATACTGGAAGGCTGCTGTGAGGTCTCCACACAGCTTCAATTCTCCAGTCTGAGCAGCCCCAACCTTCTCAGCCTGTCTTCATATGGGAGGTGCTCCAGTCCCCTTATCATCCTTGTGGCCCTCAGATAAGAGGTTCCTTGATACAGTGTTGTGTGAGAGATTAATCTAATGAATTGCTTTATTTTGAGGTATTGCATTTCCTGGATTTTTATTGCATTGAGCTCTAATATAATTTGCATTGCATTGTGCTATAAAGCTTTCATCTTTAGTGAGGTGGGATATTGAGTATTTCCTCTTCTTACTTTTATGATGTCATTATTTCCAACTCTGAATTTGACCTAGGTGCTTAGTAGGTATTTAGAACTTGTTATAGATGAGATGCAGAGAAGTATGAGACGGAGACAGCGTGCGTGTGCAAACTGAATCACTTTTACTGAGTTTCTTGCCATATTTAGACAAGCTATTTTTAGATCTTAACTATTCAACTGTTATCCTTGTTTTTGTACTAGTTAAGCCTTGATCAGTTCCAACACTACAATTCACACCATCCCTGCTTATCAGCTCGTGTCCTCCCATACAGGATATGCTGCGCACCAATGTTTGTTATTCACATCTGTGATGTTTTATGGCTGTTCTGGTTATGTCCCTCACATCTTTGCCTGAGGTTTTCAGCAGGCCACCTGTATTCCCACAATGAGAGGCACATATAGGTGGAGGTACAGCTATACATAGCTGGAGGTACAATACTAGTTCTTTGGGTTGTTTAAAAGTAACTGGAGTATATGGGTACAGTGCGAAATAGGAGTCTTTGTAAGCTCAACTGCAATATTCATATTCTTTATGCCTCTTCTTTATAAAAGGACGGACAAATGCTTCTAGCCTGAGACCATGACATGTTAATTATTTCAAGATCTAATGCATGAAATTACAGGATATGAAAGACCATAGAGGACCTTGCTGATTATTGTGTTTATCACTGTCCCTTTCACACCATACATTAAGAATGAATTATTTGTGAATTCCTGATGCTGAAAATCACAGATGCACAGAATGGTTGAGGCTGGAAGAGGCCACTGGGGGTCATCTAATCAAACCTCCCTATTCAAGCAGGATCACCCAGAGCACATTACTCAAGATTGTGTCCAGATGGCTCTTAAAAAACTCCAGGGAAGGAGACGTCACAACTTGTCTGGGCAACCGACTCCGATGGTCAGTTACCCTCACAGTAAAGTTCTTCCTCATGTTCAGGTGGAACTTCTTGTGTTTCAGTTTGTGCCCATTGCCCCTTGTCCTGTTGCCTGAAGAGTCTGACCCCATCCTCTTACCAACCTTCCTTCAGATACTTGATTAGATCCCTTGCAGATAGATAGAACTTGTTGAAGTGGGAGACCTGAATAAAGAGGTTCAGTGGTTGGTACCAAGAAGAGGAAGACATATAAAGTCAGTAGTGAAAACTTCTTCAGGAGATGTTTGCCAGCTTTTAGGCAGCTCTGTTTCCAAGATGGAAACTCCATGGATAGTTATTTGTTCAAATTATATTGCTGCAGTTGAATGTAAATGACGTTTCCTTTTTAAAGCACAAAAATAATCTCCATTAAGCTACAGGCATTTTGTTAGGTTTGGGGAAGTTTTGAACTTTAGGGAGTATGGAGCAGCAGCCTTGTTTCTTTCAACAAAACACTCATCTGAAAGATTAAAAAAAATGCTTGCATTCTTGTAACTCATGTTTCAAATTACCAGACTATATGCTGAAGACAGTTTGTATAGTTCTTGTTGCTGTCCCAGAATGTTGACATACCCGTGAGGTTTTTTTTCTTTAGCACTGGAACGTATAAGGGGGATTTACTTTCTCCAAGCTCTCAAATTGATGGCAGCAGACCAGCTTTCTGTGATGTATAGTAAATTGCAATACCTATATCTGTGTTTTCACATTAATTCTTCACATAGTTTTCATATATTTGAAAGGAGCAATGAATGTCATTTTGAAATAGTACATAAAGTTCTTCAAGAAAGAGTAGAATAGAATAGTTCAGTTGGAAGGGTGTAAACATTCCTGCTTTCCTAAGAGACCAAGCTTCTGAAATGTGTTTTTCTCTGTAGATGGCAAGTTTGGAAAAGAAGTCACTTGCAGACATAATTTCGTAAAAAATGTCTGTGATTAGTAAGACTATGTTAGCATGCTAGCTATGACAGTTTCCAGATGAGCAGTTAATCTCCTAAACAGGTAACAGGGAAAACTTCTAAACATGCTTAATGGATGCTTCCTGAATGAGATTAGACATAATTCTCCTTTAACTGACACATAAGTCCCTTAAGAGTGTGTTAAGAGTGCATAGCTTTCTTCTGAACAGTTCAAAATGTTAACTGCTCTTCCACAATATTCTTAGCTTTGGTGGCCAGTTTCTCCCACGTTTTCCAGAACTTTCTTTCCCTCTCCTCCTCCACACGTATAAAATAGCCTTCCTGAACTCATCCGTAAGGCATCTGTTTCAAATCTTTCTTCAGTAGTATTACTTACCATTAAAGATGAGCATCTTCAGAAGATGAGAAGATGAGAATAAGATCTGGTAAACCTCATGATGCAGTTAGGTGGATGAGCAGTTGAAGATGCTTAACATGAGGTGCAGATCTTTTTTTCTTCCTTTTTAAATAACCTGCAAGAATATTTCTCAAACCTATTAGCCCTTCTATCACCACAGGTCTTGCTAAAATGTTTGTTTCCTTCTTATTTATAGGACCCCTTTAACTATTGAAAGGCCATAATAAGGTCTCCAAGGAGCCTAGGATGTCACTGGCTTTCTGGGCTGTGAGTGCACACTGATGGCTCATGTCCGGCTTTTCATCCACCAGTACCCCCAAGTCCTTCTCCTCAGGGCTGCTCACAACTTCTTTATCTCCCAGCCTGTACTGATACCGATACTGATGCAGGTGCAGGACCTTGCACTTCACCTTGTTGAACCTCATGAGGTTCACACCAGCCCACTCCTGGAGCTTGTCCAGCTGTTTCTGAATTGATGTTTTCCAATGTACCCTTTAAATACAGGTCTCCTTTGCATTACACTCCTGCACAAAGTACAGAATGGAATTTGGCATGTGTGGCACAATAAATAATACAGGATAGTAAGTTCAGTGGCTATATGAACTTTTACATATTATTGATGACATTGCAAATTCACAGTAGCAAACAATTCTAGTCCATTTACAGACTCCAGTTTAGAAAACTATTCCCAGAAAGATAGCAGATTAACTAACTCTTGGGTAATTATTTCCTAAAATCACTTCCTGGAAGATGACTTGAGTTCAAAGGCCATCCATCACATTCATCCGGGGGAAAAGGTGATTTAGGTAGTATACATGGGAGAACTCAATGTGTGATTCTGTGTAGCCATCTTGTTACTGCTTTCCCTTACTGACAAATTCTGTAGAACAAAGATTGTGTGTTTTTCATGGCAGTGGTTAGTGACTCTTATGTATGGGAACAGCTTCGATAAATTAGTAAACACCTGGTCATGTATATATAAAGTTATTCTTAGGTATGCTGTGATAAGTTCTGACACAGCAATGTTCATGCAATGAGAATAGGAAAAGTGAGAGGGGAAAAAAGATCCTCATCCTAAGCCATGATTTTAAAAAGCTTGAGTGCATTCTTCCTACTGCAACATGCACTTGCTGTGCATTTATCTTTAGAAGTGTTGCTGTCAGGCCTCCCACTCAGAACATCTTTAGACACCATATCTTCTGTGTATTAGAAGTGCCTAACTAGACAGAATATGTGATTGCCACCATTGCTGCTGTACTTGAAGTTGGCCTCATTTTCTTTAAAGTTGCCTGTGATTTGCAAACCCAGCAATGAAGAAGGAAAAAAAGAAATGAAACAGTAATATGTATCCCCTGGGTATTTCAAAGCCACAGAGTGCTAATTAAAATCTCAGACTTTAATATCTGATATCAAACTTAAATATCTGACGCTTGGGGGTATTAACTGCCTGGCTGGCTGGCCGCAAAGAGTTGTGGTCAATGGCTCAATGTCCATCTAGAGACCAGTAATGAGTGGTGTCCCTCAGGGATCGCACTTGGTACCGGTCTTGTTCAACATCTTTGTCAGCGACATGGACAGTGGAATTGAGCGCACCCTCAGCAAGTTTGCCAATGACACCAAGCTGTGTGGTTCGGTTGATACACTGGAGGGAAGGAATGCCATCCAGAGG
>WYDI02022003.1:0-35517 GCA_009867235.2 Psittacus erithacus | reverse complement strand
CAGGTGCCTCCCCCCGCCCAGCGCCGCGCCCGTCCCCGCGCAGACCCGCGCCCCCCGGGCCGGCGCGGGGGAGCCGGGGGAGGGGAGGAGACGGCGGGAGCGGCGGGGCGGGCGGGAGGCGGCAGCGCGGCGCGCAGGTGAGGGAGGGGAGGCGCTGCGCGGCCGGCTCTTACCTGCTCGGTGGTGGAGCATGCTGTGGCGCGCGGGGGCAGCGCGTCCCGGCGGGCCGCTGAGCTCGCTGCCGCCCCCAGCCTGGGCAAAGCGGCTGCCGCCCCCCGGGCTGGCTGCCCCGGCGCTGCCGCTCGCCTCTTCCGCTTTGTTCCGCTGCAGCGGCTTCTCCCGCTCCCGCCGCAGCCGCGGGACGCGTAACATGTGCCTGGGGAGGGCGGGCGGGCGCCCGGGGTGGCACTTTCGGCGGGGCGGGGAGCGCGGTGGCCGGGCCCCTCCGCACCCGGCGCCGCGGAGGAACCGAGCTGTCAGATCCAGCCCATCTGCCGCGATCGCAGTTGGTCGCAACTGAATGGCTCCGGCAGCAAGGGCTCGCCGCGGCGAGGGGGGGTGTGGGGGGTGTGAACAGGCCGGGCGGGAGGGGTGGCGGCCATTGTCTGAGGTGGCGCGGCCCGGAGTGCCCCGGTCAGGGGGCGGCGGGAGGGAGCTGCCCGGGGACTTGGTGCCCGGGCGCCGCTCCCTATCGTCTCGGCGGCATCGGGGCAGCTCCGGTCTGCGCGCCTTTGGGGGCTGCGATCCCCATGTGCGGGGCGGCTGACCCGGTGGCTCACGCAGGAGAGGAGAGCACGGCCCCGAACGAGAGGTTGGGCCCAACGCCTCTCTTCGGGGCTTCGGGAGGGCCTGGGAGCGGCAGTGCCTGTGGCGTGGCCCAGGGGGGTCCCTGCTGGTACGGGTGGGAGGCCTGGCTGCGCAGCACGGAGGTACAAGGCTTCAAGTGGACAGACATCTGCAGGTGTGCACGGCACACTTTGAAAACCTCGTGTTGTATGAAAAGAATAAGAGAATAGGGAATTGCTGAAAGCTTTTCATCTGGTAGTCAAAAAAATGGCAAATGAAAAAAAAAATGCCTTGCTACAATAGATCACACTGGTATATGATCCGGTTATCTGTAGATAAAATACATTTAACAGAACCTGTGTGTAGAGTGAGAAAGAGCTTAGGCAAGATGTTGGGGTTTAACTAGAGAATGTGAGGTGGAGGTCTTAAGACACAAAGTGAGAAAAACTGACATGATGCAACTGGTTGAGCTGGGTATGCTATAGTGAAGAAACTGCAGGAATCACAGGGTGCAAGGTAAATCCTCATCCTGCTGAGACAAGACACTTCCCCATCCCTGGAAACATTCAAGGCAAGGTTGAACAGGGCTTCAAGCAACCTGGTCTAAGGGAAGGTGTTCCTGCCCATGGCAGGGGGTTGGAACTAGGTGATCCTTAAGGTCCCTTCCTTCTCAAACCATTCCATGATTATGTAAGGTGAAGGGTTGAGCCATATCTCAGAATCAGAGACAAGGAGTACTGGAGAAATAAAGCTTAAAAAATGCAAGTGGCAGGGTTTTTTCTGGATTTTGAATTTAGAGGTTTCTAAGCAGAGAATGATACACTGTCAAGAACGGAAAAAGACATTGGAATTAAATGTACCACCAGAAATAATGCTCAGATTTTACTTAACAGATTGGCTGTAGCTGGAGACAGTGCATTATGCAGACAGAACCTCTTCCTGTGACAGTATAGAGAACTCTGTACGGGGTAGATGATACAGCAGTGTTCTTAACCTGCGAAGAAGCATGAGACAGGACCTAGGCATAATGGCAGCTAAAGGGTCAGAGTATCCAAATCCGGAGGTCTCAGGTGGATTCTTACACACCATTCAAACAAGGGCTCATCATTCAAACCATGATCCTGTAGAACTCACATAGTACTGAAGTAATGTCAACTGACGTATTTAATTGTTTAGTTGTGCAGGGAAACACCTTCAGAACTCTCCGAAGAGCTGCTTTAAATTGCCGAGTTTAAAGTATGTTCACTTTCTGTTTAAATAGAAATAATAATATCCCAATAAAATGTAATCACATTATAATGCCTGTTGCTTGCACAGTCAACCTAAATCACCTGTACAGACTCCTTTATAAGTAGTGATGGAAAACGCAAAGGCTAAATGTTTTTTGGGACTTGAGTGACATATGAGTAGCTGCACTGGCTCTCCCTAAGAGAGTGTGGCTCATTGTTGTTTCTTTTCAGTGGCAAACCCCAAATATCCAGAGAAAGATACAACATATTTCCACTATCCAGCTCCCTGGGGGCTGAGAGACATCCTGAGGCAAGCTTGCACCATCTCACTATATTTCTTCCATGACTTTGTCCAGTCTTCAGTTGAACCCACATGCACTTCTGAAATCCGTGATACCCTGTTGCAGGTGCTCTGAAACTTGCTTACATGAAAAATCTCTTCCTCTCATTTGTTTTTTGATGTGCCACCTGTTAGTTTCATCCAATACCCTGTATTTCTTAAAAAAGAAATTAAAAATTAAAAGCAGCAGTGGACAGTCTACTCCTTTCCATGCTACTCAAGTTTTTAGCTCTGTCATTCCTCTGCATAAGTTACTCCTTTTTCAGACTCAAAGAGTTTTAGTTGTTCCAAAAATGAAAACCATCTCATGGTTCTGATTACCCTTTTCTGCCCTCCTTTGAATTCTTCCAGTTCTGTTACAGCTTTTCTGAAATGGGGGACCAGAACTGCAACTGGTTTCCAAGCTGCAGTAAAATCACCGACATACGGATGATCCTTTTGTAGGTGTGGTACTGCAGATCTTAACAGGCTGTTCTAGTCTACTCAACAGTAAGTCTATAAACCAGTTTGTACAGACTATCAGTCTGTAAATTACAGCATAAAAAGCTTTTATTTAAAGACCACATCTATCTTTCCGCAGTTCCCTTTTCCCAAATTCCTGGTGAAATCACTGAATGATTTTGCTAGATACGCTAGATTAACCAGGAATACAGAAATGAAAAAAATTATTGCCAGTTCTTTAATCATTTTCAGACCTGAGCTTGCATCCTCTGAAATTGAGAGCAGTGGAAGTGGTCTCCTACTCTGTGTCTAAAAGTGATTTAGAATTAAAAATAACCAGTATTTATCTGCAATTTAAAGCTGTAATTACAACTTGGGTCTTTTTTATGCATATTGAGCTGTACTGTTCCTGACAGCTGAGATACTGTTCTTATGTGTCTCTTTATTTTTATCTCAGTTTCATACACATCAATAAGTACATGTTCCAAACCATTATTTGTTGTCCCTAGCCTTGTGCAATTTTATCTAGCACAGACATGTACAAGATGATACACTAGTCTTCAAACAAAAATTTGTGACTTTGCTGGTTATTGCTTTGGAAACATAATAAAAATGCAATCTCATACTTCAAAATACTAAAATGAAGTAGATGATAGCATTAGCTTGATATGTTGAATGTATTTAAATACACAAACGCAGTAATTGCCCAGTTACAGGAATTTTGTCATTTTCTCAGAGACACCAAGATACTGTTGAAGGGACAAGACGCTTCTTAAACTGACTTCTGATTCTTCACTGGCATAATGTACCTGTGGAGGTGATTTATCTCTACTCACTGTTGCATTCTTCAGCTCTTTCAAATGGGAGATACTTGGGAAAGAACAGGTACGTTGACATGTTGGAAGTGATCAATTTGCACAATAATCAATAATGCTGAAAAAAACCATGTAATCCTGAAGAGGATCTGTGCTTCACAGAGAAGCTTCATATTTAAAAATGTGGGAGGAAAAAACCCTTAGAATTTAGTTATTAAGTTTCACTTCTTGTCCTTTAGTAGTGATATATTTACCTACATAGGACTATAGCTACGTAAAGGTGATGCAATACTAGATTTTGAGGTACTGTAGCTAAAGCACATAACACTAGAGGTGTTCCAAAACTATTAAACATGAGTATGGTAGAAATTGCATGTACTCACATCATTTTAGGAACAGTTGCTCTTTCAGCCTGACTGAGGACACTGTTCAGTGAGACCTGAGGCAGTACTTTGCTTTGGGGGACTTCAGTTCAAGTATCAGGACTATTGCCTGCACATCTGGGAAAACTGCCAGGCCAGGCTATTACACGAAAAGCTGCACAATAATAGCTGATGGGCACACTCATGGAGTGCGCTGCACTGGCAGAAAAAAACACAGATCAGTAGCTCGAGGAGAGGTTCCAGAACAAACTGGACCCAAATAAGCATGTTGGTATTTCCCAGTACAGACCAGTAATCAGGACTGCAGGAAGATGAAATTCAGAATTTAGATCCTTTATGGGAATTAGCTGAAGAAAGGATTAAGGGCTGCCATGTGCACATTTCCAAATTGCTGAACAGTGAAAAAAAGAAATCCTGACATTACTGTTAGTGGGAGAACAGCATTTGGCTATTTTTACAAGCATTTATAATGGTGTTATTAGAGAAAAGGAGAAGAGGGATTGAGAGTGTTTACAACTTCTGATCTGTGTTTCTGGGCCAATCTCTCCCAGGGCTCTGCAGGAAGGTAGATACTTCCTTTGCATTTGATCTTTCTTCCCCAGCTGGGAAGAGTGGAAGATCATAAAAATACAGGAAGCCTTACAGGAACCACGTCGTACGTACTTGTTTCTCTCAAAAGGACTTAATAGGTTCTTGACTTGCCTGGTAGAGGACTAAGAATCTGCTGAATGAAAAACAATACTGGATTTATTAAAGCATTATCAGGAATTGAATGGGGAAGAACTGAGAGGTAGCATCAAACCTTAGGTGCCGTGCAGCACAAGCATGGGCCAATTCTGGCAGAAAGTGGAAGCAGATAGGGTTATTCCTCTGCTGTCTTTAAAGGTGCTACATAAATTACAGCAAATTAAATATCCTGCAAAAGCTGGTATCTCCTTCCTTCTAGGCATTTGCTAGAGATTAATCTAGTTTTCTAATTTCTGCTTATTTAAATTACACATTCTAGACTGCTCAGCTAATCAGGTGGTAATAAAACCAAGAAGTCTGTATTTTGCAGGGTTTATTAATTTTTGAAGATCTCAGGGGAATATCTACATAAACAAGAGTTTGCAAATTCTGAGCTATGCTGATTTAAATAGGGAAAAAAAATATGCTCATGTCTTTCATATCTGATGAATGCTGCCTTATATTTGAAACCTTGTCCCTTGTGGAACCCATTACAATAATGTTTGTACAGGTTTATGCTATAAATGCACAATATTTTCTGTACAGCAGACTATGCTGGAATTTACTCCCGATTAAAAAAAAATAATGTGTGAATGGTCTATATCCCAGAATATGGATTTCTGTAGACATAGTTATGCCCCTTTATTAACAAATAAAGCAATATAATTTTCCAATATAATTATATTGGAAGTGCACCCTGGATCTCCTGCAAGGTGAAGGTAAACAAGAAGCCAGCCAAATCCTATGGAATTAAAGCAAACTTTCAGAAAGCTGTGAAGTACCTCCCTGAGCTCTTCCAGCCTGATTACAGTCAGCACTGGAGCTAAGCAGGAGATCAGGTGATCCTCCTAGATAATGCTGGCAACAGAGCTAAACTCTGCTTCTGCAAAAATACACTCTAGCACATCTGGATCTTTAGCTCGCAAGTGTACACAGAGGCTGGAGAGAGATGCCGTCTGTTGCAGTAGAAAGGAGGAGGGTGGCAGTGATGGCTCAGTGCACACTTAGCATTAAATAGCAGGAAGAGGTGACAACACAGCAATATTTTGGTTGCACAGGTGTCGTGCTTTCAACTCAAGCAGTATTTGTCCATGACGCACCCAGCCAGATGACACAGGTATCTGCGTCCATGGTTGTCTCTATATTAAAAAATATTTGCACCAGCACAGCGACACCAATATACTTTAAAAAAAATTGCTTTGAGAGAACAGGGTAGAGCTCTTTTCTCTTTCTCCCCTTGCCACTACCCATCTCCTAACAGACAAGATCATTTGCACAAACTTGTACGGTGGAGTGACAAGGGCCAAGGACACGAGTTGGAGAGAACACTTCCAAAGATGGTTTTGTCTTCCACACCTCATCATGCTGTGAAGTGTAGACACAAGAAAACGCTCTCCTGTCCAAAGCACAGGATAAGACTGTCAACACGCTTGCTTTAAGCCATAAAACCTTTTAAAGATTCAAGTGGTGGTGTGGGCACTTCATCCTCCAGATTGGAGTGAACAGTCTGACAACACACAGTGCTGTGACATGAGAAATACAACCTTATTATTGATACACTGAACTGGAACACAGAAAAAGTCTGGCTTAGGCACAGATCTCTTGTATAAGCTCCATTACTCAGTATATTCATAGAATTATAGAAAGGGTTGGGTTGAAAGAGACCTTAAAGATCATCTAGTTCCAACCCCAATTCATGACTTTGTTTTTCTCTGTAAAAAGGGAATTATGTTATTTCTTGTTTCATCCTTGGGGCTGAGAAGATGAAAACCATTTCTCACTTTATGTGGAACAATGAGGCCCTGTTCTCACTTGGGGTCTTAAAGTCTTAATTTTAATGCAATTTAGAAAAAATAAAAATGGTTGAGCATTACAGAATGAAATGGAAATGCTAAACTTGATTATTTACCTTATCTTTCAAAAGTGAAACTCATCTACAGGGAAGAGTGATAACCCAACATGTGTGGCTTCGTACACATTTTCCCACTGGCCTCTTCTCCATCTGCCATCAGCGCTCCCCTGCTTGTGGACTTCATTAGTTAAACAGAACAGTGACATACTATTCCTTTAAAAATACTTCATAAATTCATAAATTCTCTGCTTCTCCTTCCTTAAAATGCAACACCCCATCTAAAACCCTGCCTGACAGCCTGTGTCTGTACACTAATCATTTTTATGATACGTTTTGACATCCTCTTTTTATAAGAGCCCAAATTCTCATTTCTTGCCTTGATGTAAATCCATGGATTTTCCTCTGCGAACTAGGAAGCAGAGGCTCCATGTAAAGATAGGGCTGTTCAGCCTTAGAGAAGACTTCAGGGCAATGTCAGTATTACTCTAGGAATTATTCTTTGCTCTGTGAATAATTCCAGTGAAATAATTGGAATTATCTGAGAAGTGAAATATAATTCAACATAAATAAGCATGGCTGTGCCTAGGCATTAGTGGAAGACTAAATTCAACACCAAATAATAAAAACAGACTACAGATGATTCCCATTCGGAAATGCTTGATTTTTAAAAAAGGACTAGATAAGCTCAGAGCACCAACAACAGATAAATGCATATTCATTCCTTGTAGATTCTTATGTTGTTCTGTTATTTGGTTTCGTATCAGAAAACTGGGGTACCATTTCAGATGAATGGGTGGTCTAACGTTTCCCCACACAGCCGGTCTTTTCGGGTTGGCCTGTGTTGCCCCATGCAGTTGTGCAGTGTGTCTGTGGTGTGCCCAAAGCCTGCTACCTGAACCAAGGCAAGAGACACAGACGAAAAAACTGCCACTTTCACTTAGCCACAGATGAAATGAGCTCAAAGCATATTTTCTTCCCAGCCCTAAATAGCCACTACAGTAATACATGTATCTGCCTACACAGAAGCATTTGTTCTTACAAAAAATGTAAAACAAACGGAGAGCCATGCCAAGATTATACATTTCATTTCCCGGCATACAAATGAGGATCTAATTTACTCTGGGCTGTTCATGCATTTTGCTTTTAACAAACATCCATATGTCAAATAGACCTTCCACATACTTCCCTGCTGGAGTTTTTTTCCTTTCAACTTGGTAGGGAACATTTGTGATCCCTATTCTACCAAATATATCTAAAGAATATATTTTGCTTAAGGCCTTCTGGTTTTTTCATTTAAGAGAAATCAGTTCATAGCTCTAGCAGTCTTACTATTATGACAAGAATACATCTGTGCAAAAATACCCCAATCCCTAATTAATTACAGAATGCTATTAACGTTTTTACATTTAACATTGGTTAATTTATTTATTTTTATACACATGACTATATGAAGTCACTTCTTAAGCATCCTTTTCATATTTTGCCTGCAGTTTTAAAATCTGGGTAGTTTAGCATAGATACAGAGATTTGCTTGTATCAAAATTATTTTCTATTCAGATAGTTCCAAATCCTTTATGTAATGACTTCACTATCTGAGGCTTGACACTTCACTCCTGACTCGTGTAGTACTGATGGGGAGTGTTAATGGGAGTTTTCCCCAATTAAAGAAAACAGGCTGAGGCTCATATTCTTTAAAATTAATAGTTGTTATGAATGTATAATGGCAAAATCATTTCAGATCATATTCTCATCTACCACAGCACATCAACTTGAGCTTAATTTTCAGTCAGTTTAGTAAATACTACACAAAATACGTACTATGAGAGTTAAAATGACTCGTTGAAGGAGATTTACTTATTGATAAGGTAAAGAGTTACACAAAAAAAGACTATCAATCAACTTTAATCAGTTGAAGACATTTTAGATGAATAATTAGTGGAACTGATTATAAAAAAGTTGAACTTCTGTAAGGCATCTATTTTTATTCGTTCGAAAGACAGTGATCGGTCTTGATTTGAATATTGAGATAAATTACACCCACTTAAACAAGCACCACTTTTACTGCAGTTGCAACAAGTGTGCTAACAGTCATCCAGTGTCTTACCTTGGTTGCAAGTTTAGTATTTATAGCAGGCTTACGTAGTCTATACAGCTAATTTGTAATCTTTAACCTCCTCTCTTGCTTTTCTGTGATCCTATCAAAAATAATATTTGTAAGGCCAACAGTAAAACACTTGCTTTTCTCTATACTTGTTACATTACCCCCACTCAGTTCAGTCATGAAAAAGTATCTTTAGCAACTGTGGTGTGAGATAGGCATTGTACTCGGGAGTCAAAGGAAGAGAGCAGTTTTTATTCACAGATAATACAATGGCAGTGCTTTTTGTGGCCTCTTAACTACATCTGCACTGCTCACTGAACCATCCAAATTTACACTCAGCTAAAGAAAAGCACATTTGGCCAAAAATCAGATACATTTTTAATTGGTATCCTAATGTGCGTATTCAGATACTAATCCTTGGTAGAAATGCAGATCTGAAGCAGTATCGTGAATGCTGTTATACAACTTGGTAGCCTTATATGGGTTTTATGTACATTTTTGTGGGATTTTTTTCACACATAAAGTCACAAACCAGAAGCCTCAGCTTTAGGGAGACGTATGTGATGTTATCATGTTCGCTGGAAACACCCGAGTACCTGTGATGACTGAATGGCTCCTAAATATCAAACTCAGTTCTGCTCTGCCTCGGCCAGCCCCACCTCAAAACACTAAGGAAACTGAAAGGAATACACCAGTGTTTTCACAGCTTTTACAAATTTATCATATATATCCATTAACAAACCCAAAACACAAACCAGAAAAGCACCACCACCACCTCAAAAAAAACCAAAACAGCAAAACAAAACACTGAGAAAAAGATAAGAGGAGAGCATTAATGGCTAATAGCACAAACCACCTTTTCTTCTGGCTTTATCCATTGCCAGATGGTGTGACAAGACGTGGATAAAGAAGTAAAAAAGGAAGAAGCCTTGTGGTCTTACAAACCAAACCAAACTACACCAAAGCAATCTCTGCCTACTGATCATGGGCTACAGCAATTTTGAAAGAGAATTAATTCCAAATATAGTCTATAGCTCATGTTAGCAACATAGACCAGATGCGACTTTTGTTATCAGAAAGGGTTAAAATGGGGTTTCAGCCACAAGATGTGGCTGCTTTGACCTTAATTCCCCTCAGGCCAAGTTACTAAGCCCGTGACAAGAAAAAGATACTAGAGCAGAGCATGACCTTATTTAGCTGAGGTAGCATTTGTGTTTTTTTCACAGCCTTCATTACTGTAATATCATACATAGGGTTTTTCATTTGTCTGCCATGCAACTTATTCCCCTAAGATTAGTCTTTTTCTAGTCAAGCAGTTTAAAGCTAATCACAGTTGTTATTTTAATCTGTGCTCAACATTAAGAATTCTTGCAGAGTTTGCTTGTTAGCAATTATGGTCTCCCAATGGAAGTTCATGATTACAGCAAAAACAACCTGTTTAATACTTGGCACCTCTTTCGTATACAAGCATTAAACCCAGGAGCATAGAATTATGCTAATGCTGGTGATGAGAGTATAGCAAATCTATTTAACAAACTCTGGTTTTAAAATACAGTGTTAGAGAAATGCCACGCAGTCCCCATGCACATTTGTGGTCCTCCCCCTCTGTGTTTTTCATTCCTGTAAAAAGGTAATAAGGTGCTGCTGATCATTCATTTCGCATATGATGGTCATGTCTGAAATGCATATATCCTCATGCTTTCACCAAGACAGACCAAAGGTTTGGTCCTGCTTCCAGTAGTACTAATAATAAAATTCCCTTGAAAGGTCTTAAGAACAGAGCCTGACCTTTGCATAGTTAGGTAAGCATCCTACGCTGAAATATGAATTCTTTCTTCTATTAAGGGAACTAGTAATTGCTCTCAGTGATCTATGTGTCAGGACTTAAAAATTATGATCTATTGTCAAGGTCAATTAGCAAAGACCGCAGGAGCAAATTTCTGCTTCTCATGTTGATTGTCCATTTGATTCTGCAATAAAAATTATACACAGTAATCCACATTAGCTGAACTGGGCAAAGCATTAAATGACTTTGTGGGAAACAACACTGCAGGGGATCGCCCCAACCAATTCTGTCCTATTTAAAGTTATTTCCAGACAGGGCAGGGCAGAGAGATCTAAAATAACCCAGTGTTCTGGTTCAAGCTGATACACTGAATAAACAATCACTATTGTGCATCATCTCCAGTGATAAATATTGGCGATTTACATTGACGGGGGTTAAGTTTGTCTCACACTGGGTAAATTTATTTGGTTCAAACTTGAGAAATGGGGGAACCACTGGTAAGTCAAATATGCTATAATTTTCATCATTCTTCATGTGAAAATAATTATTGCAAAGTGTTCAGCATAAGAAAATCTATGTTTAAAAAAGTCTGCATCTCCACATACTAGTGAGGTACCTTCACTTGTTGTAAAGGTTTTAAAGAACAGAACAACTGAAGCTGGGCTAGAGGTCTGTTTTAGTAGAAAGCAATAAAATGTAACCTAACTATAGCCAGTTCTCTTGGGACAGCAATTACAGCAATAAATGTTCCACAGCAGATGCTAATGCTATGTATAAACAGTCCTCCTCTGAAATAAAAAGAAATTTTTGTCCCCACATGTCTTTTAGGGTCCCATTGTATGTGCGGAAATGTAAAGGAAATGTAAAATTGATATGTGCACCATGACATTGGCTTTAGTCTCCTCTGCCTTAGCCTGGCCGCTATAAATCTGTCCTGGATATAAGTAATGGTGAATGAGCTAAATGGTCAGAATTTGTGTCTGTCTTTTTTTATTAGCTCACCTAGAGTAAAGTAGGGGTTATTGGTCAATGTCAGGTTCAGCGCCCAGTGACCCAGTGGGTTAAAATCATGGTAGTCACAAATCAAAAGCATAATGAAGTCTGAGAAGAGGGCTATGCTGATTTATTAGGACATCTGTCTGGCTATAGACAGCCTAGTACTGCCCCTGTGTAATGCGAGCTATTAGCATAATCCCCACCATGAAACATCTTTGAGATTTAAAAGAGAAAAATAAAGTGTTCAAAGACTGGTGAAACCAGAAGGGTTTACCTTGTAGTGCTCATTGTAAGTCTTATTTTTTTATGTTATGTTGACACTCCCTAAAAATAGTATTAAATATGAGTTAATACGAAAAATAAATTAGTCTTCAGTTTTCCAAAACCACTGAATTTTCAGAACACATCTGAATGTCTGTTCATAATGAAATAAACTCACTACCCCTGCTACTTTTCAATGATTTTTTCATATTTTAATTTTTTATTGTTCATTTCTATTCAACCATCGTGGTGTCATCCACATGTAATGTTATAACCTTTATTCTTACAAAAATAATTTCCTGAATTCTGTAATCTTAGATGTAAACTTCAGTTTCTTGTGCCAATTATTCTGACTACCATTAAAAGAAAGCAGGGATTAAACACAAACTTCCTGAATTTTGCCTATAAATAAGACTAAGTCCGTATCATAAATGCCGTATGCTGTAAATGCTGTAATATTACTTTATATCCTATAGGTCAAGAAGTTTCTGAGCTGGATACCAACTAGTACTGTCATATGCAAAACTACATTTTTTTGTACGTGAGGTATTCAACTGAAAAATCAGACAGATCATTATTTCTTCCTTGATCAGAACTAAGGTGAAATAGGTTTCAATCTATGAAGATTAAATTATTCCCTGAAGTTTACTTTACATTTGACTCTATATTAATAAAGACTGTCACTGCTCATGTGTCTTCAGAAAAAAAAAAATAGTTAAACATTGCATTTAGAAAAAATATATGGCTGTGAATGTTCAGTGAGTTTCAGAACTGGTATTAGTCCATTTCCATTATGTTATATGGTATCTCAGATAGGAATTTAGCTGGTAACTATAAAAATATGAGATAGTGATAGTTAATAGATACTGAATACTTTGAAAATGCCAAGTACAAGCAAGTACTGCAAAGTGCTGTCATGCAGATCTTTTTAGACCAGCTGTGATAACAATAATTGTATACAAGTGGAAAGTCTGGAAGAGTTAATGTAGAAATTATGAAGAGATAATTAATTCATTAAGGGTGTGACACTTCTGAGCCTCCTAAAGATCAGGTAATTTCATCACTACCTTTACCATTTCATATTAGAACAGCCCTAACACAACAGCTAGAGAACAGTAGTGCTGAAATACAAGAAAAAAGAATCTACAGGTTTAGAAATTTTTGCCATCATATCGCAGTTGACTGATGCTTGATAAATTTTGGAAAGATGCAAACAACTCACAACCTGTCATCCTACCAAAGGAAGGCATCAACAATACACAGCAGCAAAACCATTTAAGCTCAATATGCAATAAACTTGTTATTGTAAAGAGGAAACTTTGTCTGGAATGAAGTGAGCACCTTTGTGTGAGAGCTGATCACCTCCACCTGTTAGTAGATAATATTTACTAGACCAGACAAATGCATTGAGTTTTGCAAGGTCCTACAGCAATCTTATTGTTTGAGGAGCTCTTCAGAAGCGCTCATGTAGTTACCACATTTGCTGCACAGCCAAGTAGAAATGCCCAGCAGGTGCACATTAGCATGTGGAAATCCCTGCTTTGGTTAAATCAGAGCTAAATCCGGGCAGCCTGCACTGAGCAACAAAACCGAAGGAGAAATAGAAAATCTGGATCATCAAAAGTACTACAAAATTTTACAAACATGTTTATTACAGTCTCAAAATTCTCAATTTCTCATGCTGCTATGCTGGTTTTTTGGCTATAAGTTGTGTGCCATTTGGTGAAAACACATTCAAGAGTATGAGACCATTTCTTAAATTGAGTCCAATTAAAAGAATCTGAAGTAGAGTTAGCATCCACTGCTTAGCAAATTCAACATGAGGAAACCTGTGCATGTATGTAACTGCTCGATTAGCAAAGGCAAGATTCAGCTTGTGTGTGATGCCCTACTTATTCCACTTAGGTAAGATTTTCTAGTCTTCAAAGAATTAAACAGTGGAGAAATTGAATATCCAATCATTTATTTGAACTCAGCAATGAAAACTATGGATTGCAGTATTTTTTCCAAAATAGCAACATAAACACGTGCGTGCACAGTACTTGCCTCCATAAATTCCAGCGTTGTTCTTCCAGCTGAGTCAGTAAATGCTCGATGCACTTGTTTGAGTCCATATATTCCTACATGAAAGATGATGAAAAGGTTAGTTTTCCAATGTTCAAAGCATTTATAAAATTTTGAGTGAAAGACAGTCAGTCAGTTTGTGGAGTGCACTTTCATTTTGCACCCAAGGTTATCCTATGTACACAGAAATCATCACAGTGATGCAAAATTTTAGATTAAAACTAAATTTGGATGCATAACAAGTGAACAGGGCAGTAGTCCAATACACTTCTTGGAGATTATCTGAAGGGAAGACAAAAAGTGGTGAGGCTATGCAAGTAGCACAAATAAATTAGAGAAAAATAAATGCATATCCGTATTCTAAGCCCAGAATTGTCTTCCCTGGATCCAGACTGAAAAATAACTTCCAAACAGTACAGTCACTCTTCTGGTGCACATTTTGTTTATTTTAGGTATAAATCAAAGTGAAAGGAATATTTGACTTAAATTTTATAGCCTGTACCCTATTTGAAAATGAAACTATAACTCAGCTCCTGTATCATTTCCAGTTCAACTTTTGCAGATGCCATAACCTACAGTATCAGCTATATGCATTTGATTCTGGACAGAGTTTCTGATAAATAATCATTTGCAGATGAACAATTTGGATTTTTTTCTTACTGAAGACTGTCCTTTAAACTCAGTGAAAAGAGACGTTTCTTCTCAGCAGAGAAATACATTGGCAATAGAAACACACCACTTTACTTTCGGGGGGAAGGCAACTTCAGTGTTATTTATATAAAGTATTTCAGAATATACCCACAAAATAACATGATATAATATATTTGTATGACTGCAGTACCAACACTTTACTATTATTCTATACCAGCTGCATTACTATTATTCTGAAAGCCTATCAATAATAATAAAACTCTCTTGAAATATCTCACCAAAACAAAAATATGTTTCAAACCTTATACTTCATGAAATAACAAGTATTGGAGTAATATATGGAAAAGAATCTATCTTCACTTTCTGGAGACAAAAGCTCCATTTTTATAGCTCCACTGTTTTACCTGTGGACTAATCACATTGGTTCTTCTGTGTATTAGGAATTGTTTCTTCTCTGTTATTACCAATTTGGTGTACAAATACAGATTTTTGTTGCAAAGTAGTTGGTTCTTCTGAGCTATTTATCTTCATGGCCAGGAATATGAGATAGCTACAACAGGGACAGCAAGTCATCATGTCTTCTCAAGGTGAAGATGAATGTTAGCTGATTTTAATGATCATAATGTATATATAAATGTACTTTTTTATTTCTCAGGACTGGAATTATTGTAAGTGATTCTAGGTTTTTGCCCACAGTAATTATTTTCTTTTTCTGTTTTAGAGAGAGAGTGGTTCCTTAAAGGCTGTTGTGACACAAAGAAATGGTCCCTGATGCAGATGGAGAGGAAGAGTGAGACGTTGCTCCCAAGGAGACTGTGCAAACACACCTCAGCCATGTCCTGTTCAAACTGCATTGCTTGAAAAGCTTTGGGAATAGTGAAACTGTCCATTAAAATCTGTGGTTGCCCCAAGCTTAAATTTAAATCTAACTGCTGTAGGTAGATGTGTCTTGTGGATGTTACTTTCAGAAAACATTAAATAATGCAAATCCTGAGAAATGCCATGAACTTCAGTGGCATTAATATAGCTGTTTTACCAGTGCTGTTTAGATTAAACCCTCCTACTCTCCTTGCTACTCAACTGAGTTGAATTTCACTTGGGAGTACAATACGTCAATTAAGCAGCAAGCTGCTTCTAAGGCAATGCAAGTGAAGTATTCTGTATTACACATATACCGCAGTATAAAACAAACTGTACAAATGTATAATAACAATTAGTTGCAGTACCAAGTTCTTTAAAACAAGCTGCCTTTTTTACTTACTATTTTTTACTACAATGAACCTAGTATAAATTAGTACTAATACGTTTACATCTTTTTAATGTAATATTAAACAATATTCCTGATTTATTCATCAGTGCACTTTGCCTTAAGGGCAAGGAGAGGATCAGCAGTTTTATTCTGCATAATGCTACTATGATAATATAAAAAAAACTTACTCCGAAGCAATTTTCTCAAAAATATTGTCTAGAAATAAAGACAGTGGGGAAAACGAAAGCAATGTGTTAATCCTGTATGACTGCTGCCTTAATGTTAGGTTTTCCCTGTGGCAAATCAGAAATATTACTGTGTTTCTCTTGAAGACCTGCAGCTCTGTATGTAATTTTCAGTTGTGCCCAAATGATTTGAAAAAATCAACCATGATTTGATAGAAACATGATTAGAAATACCTCCTTCCTTCTATGCTGCTATGGCACATTCATGTGCCGGCCATGTCCGAAGCAAGCCATCTGCTTCAGACAAGGTCTCTGTTCCCAAGCCCAGGTTTCTGCTCTCGTCTATTACCCGCTACCGCAATAAGACAAATTCCCCAAACCCTGGATCAGAAGCCAGTAATATTTTCTCAACATGAAGGAAATAGCAGTCATTTGAGACTTAGAGCAACTCTGTGATTTTGAATAATATATATAGCACATTCAGTGAAAGCATAAAATGTGAGAAATAATCTCATAGTAATCACATTTATGGCTGAACTCAATAATCTGAAGTCTTTTCCAACTTAAATGATTCTATGACTTTACATTCACAAAGACTGTATATACAATTCAGTAAAGTACCAACATTTATCAGTACCCGATAGATCACATCGAAAGGGGTAATATAAATATTTTGCGGCTTCCTTGGAACTCTGTCATACGATTGCTTGCACCATGTAGGCTTTGAGTAGCATGAGTAACTGTTGAGACTGAAAAATTAGAGTGTCATTTTACATTGCAAATGTATGATTTCAGAAGTTTGTATTATTGGAAGGAGGATCCAAGTGACTCACACGTATGTCAGAAAAAATGATGAAAACAGAAACAAGGTCCAATAACTGAATAAGGATGAGAAACATTTAGGTAGACAAGACTGATACTTATACTAGATATTAGCAAGACGGATCAGTCAAACAGGGGAGAAAGCACAGTAGTCCCAGAGTTTCCAAAGTAGCTTACAATTCTACCTGTTCTCACTAGCAGAAGGCTGAACGCTGACCTCCTGCAAAGCAGGAGGGGCTAAGGCTGTGTAAGGCCAAGTCACCATTTCCCAAATTATGCCGCATTTTTAATCTGAAGTTGCAGGCTCCAAATTAGTGCAATTTTTATGAAGCTGACGATATTATATAGCAGCTCTGCTGGCTGTGGAATTGCCATCCATGTTGTTATTCACTACTGGACTAGACCTCAGCAGCCTGAGCTGCACTGGCTCTGTTTCAAGTCCTACTTCAACATCCAGCAATTCCTCTCAACTTGCAGGAATACTGAGGAGTCCATGATTCAAACAAAAAAACCAGGAAGCATTTTTTAATCTTTTTCAGAATAATGGGTGAAACCTGTCCACTTTCTTCTCAACTAGTTAGCTTCCAGCCAGGAAGATTTCACTCCTCCACCTATGCTCCTGTGATGGCAGATAACTGCGTTGGTTTACAGAATAAAACCTTCCGTAATGTGTAAATGCAGTAAAAGAAATTTCTAACAACAGCTGCGTTGATTCTGGCATCCGGGAGGAGTTGGTATGCAAATGTCACATACCAGCTCATCTAATTTAGAAAGCATTAGAGAATTGCTTTACCAAAATAGTCACTAGTTTGGGCAGAAACCTACAAATATCTGTAAGTATGTTTTCTGACAGAACTAAGTATCTAGCTTTGCAATGCTGCCTTTGCTGTTTTGTGGTTTTGGGGTTTGTTTTTTTTGGAGGGTTTTTTTTTCGTTTTTTTGTTAGTTGGACAGCTGTCAGATAAAGAAAAAAGGGGGGAAGGGAAAGGAAATGAAGTGCCTCCACTGCGGCCTGGGATCCACTGCTCAGTATTTTGGTTGGTTACATGGGTATTTGTTCTGGCATATCCATGTTGTTATCCTGGGCAGGGTATCAAAATTTAGAGAGCACACAGAACATTTTCCCATTCATTGTTACAGAGCAAACCCTTAGGACAACCTTAGGCTTATAGCACACGAGTCCCTCACTGGAAGATGGAGGTGATAAATTTAAGCTAAAAAACAGCACATAGTCTCTGCCTTTCTCAAGGAACTTGCACAGCTTGGTATCAAAGAGAGTTTAATGAGCTTAGTGATATGTGGAAAGGATTAAGGATACAGTCGCTGATCTAGCAAATCACTTGATCACGTACTTAATAGGGCTTCTTACGTGCTAAAAGTTAAGCATGTGCTTCTGTGCTTTTGCTGGGCAGTAGGCACTTGGAGATGGTGGCGTTGTGGTGGGATGGGGCTGTCCTGCAGCAGTGATGCCCCCAAGTCTCCTAAACCCACCTGCCTCAACCAGGCATGCAGGGACAGGGCAGCTGCCCCACCTGCCACTGCCTTCCCTGTCCTTGAACAATTTCTCAACACAGGGCCTGCCTGCACAGTGGAAATGCCCTAGTTGTATAGAAATCAGGGAAACTGGGATAGAGACAAGGCCAGCACTAAGCTTCCTACAGATCAGCTGTGAGGTAAAAGTCATATTCAGCCCTGCAGAGTCCAAAGCCTCCCATTGTCCCCATGGCACATCTAACTCCTCTCGTGGTTCAGCTGTGACAGACACTCAGCAGACAGCCCTAGCACAGTCCTCTGCAACACTGCTCCTTGACTCCACTGATATTTGTATTTGAAACCAGACAAGAAAGCTCAGCATGGATTTAGGCTCCACAGAGGAGGATGTTTGTCGCTGGGGAGAAAAACACTGAATGAACAAGCTGATAAATGCACAGACAAGTTCGCACGAGTATCTCAAGCTGTCCAGCCCTGGAGACGAGGAACTGCATAGAGAGCACACAATCATCTGTTACAATGCAGAAAGTCATATTTTCACAGGGAAAGGTTACTAGAAATCAAACAACAACAAAGCTGGCTGCAGCCAAACAGCAGACTGTTGCAGTTGGGAAATGCTGTTGGCAAAGCAATGAGGGGGACATTGAGGCTGTTACACTAAGTGTGGAGACACAAGTCGTCTTTGAAGGATCTTGGAGGAGTGCCCTAGGGGAAAGCTTTAGATCTAGAGAGAGTGGCTTTAGAGAAGATTATAACTTTTATAAAATATTTATTTTTGTTATCATCCTGCTGCACAAACCTTTGATAGAAAATAGGCTGTTTTCCAGCAGCCCAAGAGGACTTATATATGTATGTATTCTTGCCTGGACTATGTTTTTCAAATGCTGAAAGTGTTATAATTAAGGATTTGGGTGAGCTGCATGTTATACGACATTACTCAGCTGCATACTAAAAATAAATCAGTATAAAAAAAGATGGAACCTCTTTGGATTAGGTATTTTCATCATTCCCTTCAATACCACACCTGGCTAGACTGCTTACCTTTGGTGCTAAATACCAATAAAACCTAAACTATGTGCCATAAGAAAAGATCTTTCAAAACTGCCATTATTGCTGATTTATTCTTTTCCTACCTGTTTGCAAAACATTATTTTAATTGACAGTTTTATTAACAACTGGCATGAAAGTGTACATTTAGAGCCTCTGCAATGGAACAGAAGGCTGGCAAGAGCCCTTGTGCACATTACACCGTTACGGTAAAAACAGTAATGATTATTTTAATAAATACATTGAGTAAATTTTTTAATTGTTCAAAATCACTTAAGCCTCAGTGAACAGCTTACACTGCATCTCAGCTGCAGTGATTAAAACTGATTTACCGACTCCTCTGAAGCCAGTTGTTTTCATAAGAAATCAGCTGGGTTTTCCCCCTGCTGCTGCTTGGCTTCTGCTTTGCACCCTATTAAATGGGACTATCCACACATGACAGCAGAGTTTAATAAAGCCTGAAACAGCACAAGCTCATTAGCTAATGGACAGATTCTGCACCCTGTGCATGCTGAGTACAGGGATGCAGAGATAGCTGGCAAAGGAGTGCTATCCAGATTCGCAGCTGGCATACAGACCCCCACTGCATTTGAACCTTTGCCAGTTTGTCCCCAAAGAAGAAGAAGCTCTGGCATAATACCATGGGTACTCTGCTATTCACTGACACCGGATTTCACGTTCTTCCCACACGGGGCCATAGTGAACAGTTTTATGTTACCTTCCACCAGCTTATAAAAACTTCTGTTTTCCAGCAAGACATTCTCTACAAGCAAATCTCACAGCTCAGGCAGGCATGTGCAGGAGATACATATGGACCCGTATTCTGTGGGAGCTCTTTCCTGGCTTAGGAGTCCACAGCTGGAAGATGAAGAACAGATTTGGCAAGAACCACCACCACCATCCAGTTCTCCAGATGCTTGGCTGCTTTGGGTTGCTCACCCTTTAAGGGTTACACTGGTTTTACATGTGAGTTACACAACCTACATGGGCCTTGATATGGTAACGAAATCATAGCAGATAGGAGGATAGGAATGATGCTAGACTTAAATCCTGGAAGAAGAAAAGCTAAAAAGATCATTTAATTGAGGTTAATTACATTAAAGTAGATTTGAAGTAAATCAGTTAAGTATCTTGGTACTGGGAATGGAGGAAAGAATCCCAGAGCTTTCCAGATCCCCCGTGATGCTAAGGAGTGAAACTAAGAAGACAAAATATATGTTCCAGCTTTCCAAAGGGAAGCCTCATGACAAATTCAGGCAGAAAAATAGCAGAGCAGTTTTCAGCTGGACTGGATACTGCAAAATTCACAGTAATACAATATTGCCCATTGAAAATAGGCATTTGGACAGACAATTTCAAACTGGGATACAGTAAAAAAAAAAAAAAGCTGCTTATTTGGCAGGCTGGAATATTTTTCAAACTAAGATAGGACATAAAATAAGATAATGCTGAGTAAAGTCAGAACTAAAACCAGAAAGAAGGACAGCAAAAGTGAGCAAGTACAGTGAACATGTCTAGAACTTGACAGATTTTTTTGTAAAAATACCTTTTACTCCAAAAAATCCATCATTTCTTTGGCCTAAATGTCTTTATGCAAATAACAGGATATGGAAGTCTTGTCATTTCTACTGAATACTGAGCAAATTATTCTGTTTGGCTGTGTATGTAAAGGAACCTGGACATTTTGTCCAACAGGCAAATCCATGCTATTTTTAGCGGACTTCCTTTCCTTGAAACAAGTATAAATCAGAAAATACAAAGCATTACCTGACATTTACTAGAATTATCTTGAAATGGAAAAGGATGATATCATACCAGAAAAGTTTCCATTTGTTAGACATCCTCTAAGTCATGGAGCTTTTAACACCAGTTAGCGGCTTCAATGAATAATACATCAGAGGTACACACTGTTACTGCCGGAACAAACCCCAAGATCTTATAGAAGTGTTTCTTACAGCATCAGCAGGTAGGTGCCCTTTATTTGTATTTGGGGCCAAATAAGAAGATCCTTTTGGTAGCCAAGTCTGCATAAAGGCCAGGTGTCCATGGGTACCCATCTATCCTGAGCATTACTCACTGCGAATGAAGTGCAAGCAGGCTGTTTAGGGCCTGATCCTAAGCAGCAGGCAGTGAGCAGGAACTGCAGCGGATGCAGGTGATGGTGCAGATTATGGGCTGTACTCACCCATATGAGTCCCAGGGGGGAAAAGTACCAAGAACTCTCTGAGCTTTTAAACTACCAAAAAAATCAACAAGGCCATTGCAGCAGCCAAGGATTTCAGTGGGAAATGAGGAAAACCTGCCTTTTGCCAGGAAGAACAATGGATATGGATGAGCAGGTTGCACCACAGCACCCTTACTGTGCCTCCTGTGGAGGTTTGGGGCTGCTCTCCCAGTTACCTCAGCATATGGAACGTTCTTGTCCTCAGTCAGTGTAAAACCTCTCTATATAGTGAAATACAAAACCAACATACAAAGTAAAGCTTAGCATAGTGGTACATGTGAGAGTTCCTGGTTGTTCACATTTACTGATGACTTTGTGTAAGTTAAGGAGGTGTCAGAAATGTTCATATCCCAGCAATTCCACAGATGAAAAGGCATCAGTGTTATTTATGGCAATTGGAATTTGAATTTTCTGTGTAGCTAAAAAAGATATTCGGAGCTTAAAATAAATAAATAAATAAAGGCAAGAAGATAAGATGTGCAGATGTACAGATTCTATGAGTTTGCTGCTACACGGTGTGCATATTTACCTGAAATAATTATCTGTAGTCTTGTTTATGTCAAATCCAATTTACATTAATAAACTTCTCCAAGCAAAGACACTGATGCTGTAAAAAAGTGCCCAGAAATGTTAGCAGCCATGAAGATGCAGAGTAAACACTGGAGCATTTAATTAATCAGTTTCTGACATTACCAGGTAATTACAATTTCTGAATCATTTCTTGGACGGTTTTTGTGAATATAGATCAACACAACACACAGAGGAACTGCTGGTTGGAGGCATTTGGCTTATGTAGACATATGGCACTTGCATGTGCCTCACACATTAAAGAAGACAAGGAGTTATAGTAAGGATAGAAAAACATTCAAGGGGTCTATTGCACAGTTGGGGAAATCTAATTCTAAGGTTATTATAGGTGTTTAGGATTCACAGATAAAGATGCTTAATTCTCAGAATGTATCAGACCTGTTAACTCACTTGGAATAACCACTGTCATCCATCCTAACAACAAATACCTAGAGACCTGAAGTTTTCTACCATCTTCTTTCACTGCTTCATTATCACTTGTCCTTACATTTATTCTACCAACTTCTGACAAGGAACAAAGTGCACACACATAAATCCAAGTGTATCTCCATGTGGGTTTATTTGTACTTAAAAAACAAACTACATAAAAAAGGAGCAGATGTTCATTAGTTCAGTCATTCTGTTATTAAAAGGCCATTGTAAAAAAAGTAAAATATGTCTGCACATATAGAAATATAAGGTAAAAATCCAACACAATGCTATAGGCATATCAATCTGATAATCCCATAATGTGTTCAAGGATCAGTGAGCAAAACAAGGTGAGAATAAGTTCTGAGGATTTCCAGCTTCCGTCCCCTGCTCTAAGTAAAAGGGGAACCTGGGGTTTAGCAAAACCTGAATATCGACTCTTGGATGGAAAAGACAGAAACTGGAGAAGAGCAAAGAGAAGGCGGTGCATAGCACCAGAGGCTGAGACTTCCATTCCAGGCAGGTTCTGCTTGCTTTCTGCTGCCATCTTTTTTTGTCCTCCTGCTACCATGCTCTGTTCTAGCCACAAACTTTTTAAAAGAGAGGAGAGAACTTGTTATAGCACATTCTGAATATTAACCAGCTGCTTCGAGGGCTCTGCTTGCAATGCCTCATACGTACATATCTAGAGTCAAGAAAAATGTGTCTCAGTGTTAAAAATACAGTAATGCTCAGGAAATCTCAGAAGCTGCTTCCAGCACCGTGCCTCTTCCTGGTACACTGAATGCAGTGCAACTACTCTGACTTACATCCATCCATCTCATCGATATGCTACACAAACATGTAACACAGGAAAATGATGGAACATGCAAATAAATGTACTCCTAAACATTCCCTGCTCATGTGTTTGCTTTTTCACTCTGTGTTTGTACACAGAAAAAATGATTACTCAGAAGCTAATACATGACTATACCTATGCATTTTCATAGCTTTATTATAAATGAAGCAGCAGCCATACTCCCAGGAAGTGCTGTCAGCTCATGTTCTACCTGAAGCACATTTAATGTCAGCTGTCTTTGCCAGGGCTTGCACCTGGTTCAGCGTAGGATACTGACTGATTGTAGGACACAGTGGAGTCTAAGACATGAATCAGTTATAAACTGTTGCCCAAGTCACCCTCTTTCTTCAATCAAAATTCCCACTAATTTTCATGAGATATTCAAGAAAATAAAAGCATTCATAAATGCAACAGGATCAGCCCTGCTTGTGCAAATGGAAAAAAAAAATCTCTAAAACTTTCAATGTATTTTCTTGCTGGTAGCAACTGAATTCAATGTGTGTGAGGAAGCTAACCTTCCCTGGCAGTTTTGCAGAGCAGGTTTCCCATACGGAGCTCTGATCCCAGCTGCTGCAGCTCTCTGACAACCACCATCACTGCTTCCAAGACAAGCTCTCGGTCCCCGCACAGGACAGGCAACAGCACTGTGGAACCTGACTTTCTGGGGTCAGCAGATTAATCATAAGAAGTGTGGCATTTCCTAAATGGTGTGTAGTCTAGACAGCATCATGTGATAATGGTTGGAGATAAGCTTTAAGTATATTGGGGATTTAGTGAAAGTAGATTTAGCGGGAGGAAAATGTTTCACTGTAATGGTAAGCTATAAGCAGAAAGTTCAGTAAAGGCCCAGAAAGTGAGTAAGAACTGGAACATTTGCGTCAGCAAACAGCATACAAGCATGCATTTATGTTGCGTAGGCCTGTTAAATACTTAAGCCAAAGCACTGCCTTTACTTACATCAGCCAATTCTCAGTAAATTCTGGGTAGAGGGTAAAGCACAAAGACACTGAAAGCACAATTTCTTGCTGGGCTGGAACTCCAGCCCTGTCATCCCTACCGATGCTCTAAACAGATACACATCTGTATGGTACAGCAGTGGCAATTAGCTGCAGTGGCAAGATTAGATGATACAGGGACTAAATGGGCTACAAAATGACACAGCAGAGTGCTGCTCAGCTGCAATTCTCTGCAGGCATGGAGCTTTAAATGAGCACAATGCTGCAGCTCTTATCTGTCCCAGTGACAGGCACATTGCAAGTGACCATGCAGCAGCCTCTGTGTCCTTTTGGAAGGCAGAGCAAGCTGCACACTGGCCAAGGAAGGTGAGTATAAAAGATCACTTTGATGGAAAGCCAAGAGCTAGGGCCATGCTCCCAGAATAGCTGCAATGCATGAAGAAGGGATCTTGGGGATGGCCTTTACTGACCTGTAGTCAGAGCTGGAGCACGGAGAAGATGCACTTCAGTGAATATGGATGCACACTGTTGAGTTTAATGTGTGGGAATAGCTAAGCCTAACACAAAGGTTTTCATAAAGTAGAAATAGGTAGTTTTAACTCCTCTCTTGTGTTTCAAACAAAGCAAAACTCCCTCTTCAATTTCTGTGTATAACAGCTGTATTAATAATCTTGTGCTTTTGTAAGTGGCCTAACACATTATTGTTTTGTCTTCTGAACACTGGTAACTTCACTATGCTGTATACAGAATGTGCTAAACAAATATAATGACACTACTTAATTTAAAGAGAATCTATTTCCTTTTCACAAAAATTAAAGTGAACCTTTAATTTCATTCAGCATTTTAGAATTCACAGGTATAATGCAGTACCAGTGAAATCAAAGCTGTAATTTAGCTCCTGGTTAACGCTAATAATTTTTTCTGCAGTTGAATATTGCTGCACTGAATTGCAGATCCATCTCAAATGTTATGTGCCTGCAGATATTAGTCACAGTTATTGCAAAACATTCTGTTTATTCAAATAAGATTGAAAAACTATAGCGTGAAAGGCTTGAAAATACTTGTTTGTAGGTTAATATTCATTGTTGGCTGCTAAGCAGGATATATAGTGACAATTCAGACTACATGATAGCTTTCTCTTTTACATACTAGCTTGCCAGTTAGCATTCAAAAATATAACTTTAAAAACGCCCCTAATTTTATGTCTGAAGTAGCGAGTGATAAACTTTGCTGTCAGTGTTTCTTAAACATTAATCTTCCAATCCACAGGAAACTTAATGTGAATTAACAGTAAGAATATAAACATAAAACTTTATATTTCTGCTAATCTAATTTTTTGTCACTAACTGGCTTACTGGAAAAGTTCTTTACAATATTTAACTGAATTGCATTTTAAAAATATTGGCTTCACCACCTGGAAAATATACAGCAACAAGTGATGAGTAACTTGCTCATCAGTTAGTGTACCTGCTGCTTTACTACCAACTTTGTGATGTTTAGATGCTGTGTCTCTCTCTCACGGAAACAAAGAAATATACCCAATTTCCTGCAGAAGCTTGGTTTTCACTGACCCAACACACAAATATGTATCAATCCTGTACCTAAAGGCATTTTATTTTATTTTTTCACATGAAGGTGATGTCCTGTTTCTTGTGTGTAAGGTCAGCTTTAGCTGGAATTGTGCCATCTTTGATGGAATTAACTGAGGGCATGTCAGTCCAAACCAAAGACAGCCAAGAGATACACAAAGTGATGAGGTTTTCTTCTCTACTCCTAATGGGTGATTTTTAGAGTAATTGGATAGAAAGACTTTTAAACACTGATTTTAAAAAAAAAAAAAAGTGTCATTTGGGGATACTAATTATTTTACGTAAATACTCTGATACATTCTGACCCCTTGCTGTCATCTAGCACTTGTTAAGCATCTCATGTTCTGGAGTATTCAAAACTAGTGGCAATAATTTGTATACAACAGAAGGGTTGAAATACTGCATCTGAACTGTGTAGGCACTCCATGCATGAATCACAGACAATTTACTGTATGATCTTCACAAGGGCTGAGGAATTAGGTTAATTTGTATAAGCCTTAAGATGTTTGCATGCATACTCTAGATCAGAAATACCGAGTTTGTATTAAATCACAGGGGAAAAAAAATACCAACTTTAAGAAACTTTAAAAATTAAGAGAAATTCCAACCCAGAAAGTGCTGGAGAATAAGGTATGCGGTTCCTTTCAAATCTTGATTGCCTATACTGACATGCATTTCATATGTATGATTATGGCAAAGGTTGATTCATCTCTAAGGCTCTGCCCTGTTTCACAGCTTGGGTAGTGGCAGTATTCACAGCGGTGGTGGGGCAGGTCTTGCAGGAGTCCAGCTCGCATGGGAAGTTTGCAGGAATGGTAGGAGCTTCTCAGAGCTCACTTCTGACATAAAGAGAAGCTTACCACATGTTTTCGAGGTGTTACAGACATCAAGGTAGCCATAAAACCGAACCATTGTAACCACTCAGCCATATTCATGTGATCTTATGTGGCTTCACTGTGGAAAGCGCTGCTTATTTGCAAGTCTCCATGATACTGCAGAATTCAACTTACTCAGGGGAGGAAAAGCAATTTTCAATCTCTAGATACAGTCCTTAGTCATTCATTTAAAAAGCATTTCCACAGCCATCAACTTGGCAGCATTTAAATTAAAAAACTTTGAAAATCTCTTGTTTTCCAACAGGAAATGTTTTCAGGGATTGGCATTTCACATGTATAGAGAAATTTACAGTGATCATACACTGATGACAAGTCTGAAAGGATTTACATCTAATGGGAATGATCCAATTTATTTTTCATACAGTAATACCAAGTGGCTATTGTGAACATTTCATTATCAAAGAAATTAAAGACAACACAAGAAAATTAATGTTTTAAGAGAAAGTCGTATGGTCCACTTAACTCCTCTTTTGACTGTCCACAAAATGTAGTAAGATAATTTGCTTCTTTTCATATGCCCGAATAATAGAAATAACACTTCCTGTAAATCATCTACAAAAGCTTTAAGAACAAAAGCAAGCTATTTTGTATAAAGCTTTCAAATTTCTTCTGTATAAACATATATCTGTGTACTTCAGCAAACCCCCTCTCTAAAAAAAAACCCTTACATGGAATAATAACCTTCCTCCTTTTCTTCTTTCCAACTTTTTTCTGTTTGGATATCAAACATTCTCACTGCACAACAGTAGTGTTCTCTCATTGTATGGGACTCAATGGAAATTTTGTCACCAACTCAAGTCTCACACACTTACTATTTGGGCGTGGAGATGGTGGTGTGCTATGAAAGCACAGCAAACACTCCTAGCAGGAAGATATCTCAATGCTTTGTGGTTAGAGACTTGTAGGGAAGCTCTCAAAAGTTTTGCTGGTGAGGAAAACCAATTCTCTTGTTTTGCTTCCCATTCTTCCAAGCACCCTTTATAATTCTGAGCCTTGTGAAAAAAAAAAAAAATTTGACCAAAAGTGAAGTAATAGGACCTTAGAATGCCTTCTCCATGCGCCTGGGATGTGGCTGAACAGCCTCACTGCAGAAAAGGCCCTTGACCTAACATCCCAATGGACCTCCTGCTGTAGTCGCTCCCAGTGAGGATGCTCAGAGTAAGATTTCAGATTATGCCCGACCCTGCACTGCTTACTTAAATGAGTGCATCTCAGAGCTCAGTATGGCCTGGGACTATGAGTCCAGTCACTTGTGCCTGTGACACTCCAGTTGTTGAAGGGAAAAGCAAAAATCACAAAGGAATCAAAAGAGTACAGGGGTAGATGGGGCATTTAAACATTTGAAAATGCAGATAAACACCTAATGAGGTTTTCATGTGCTCATTCTGCTCCCTTAGAGATTTCTGAAATGCCTCTAGACTTTTGGTAAATTTTCAGGGCTGTCTCCCCACTCCTTCCTATGTATCCAACAGCTTTGCTTTTCTCTTTCTGAGAGGGGTAGGGCAAGGAAGCCCAGCATATAAATTCCTTTCCTTTGATACTTGCATTCATACTGAGTAAGATAAAAAAAAAACCCTCCTCTGTACATATTTGAACAACACAATCATTTATGTGGATAGCTGAATTCCCCCTTATATTACTTTGCATTCATGCATCAGATGCCTGGGGCTGGAAGGACATGCTGAATATGAGTCTCTGTCTAGCCACAAAGTAAATATGGTGCAAGGGGAGGATTAAGATGAGGCAAAGGACTCTGCCACTTCAGACTGCAAAACACTGCAGGCTCTCCTGAAATGACAAAAGAGGGAAGAATTTCACAGTGATGATTTGACTGATCGCTGTGCTGGGGCAAACTGAGTCACTGAATAAGTCCTGTTGTCTGAGTCATACTGGCAAGACCATGGTGGAAAGGAAGATGTCCTCAGTCCTTCCAGTCGTTTAGTCTGATTACATCCATCTCCATAACCTGGCATCAAAAACATACCAAGTATGTATGTGTGTTATACATACTCACACACACATGTACAAAAATAAAGCTAATTCAAAAAGTGTGTGTTTAGTTAGGATCCAGGGACTTAATCTTACAGACTCAAAAATTGGATAGGCTCTTTCCAAAAGAGAGTTACACAGTCAGCCTTAGTGACATCTTAGGGACAAGTGTTTTTTCCGCTGCTTTAAGAGATTGTACTGCGTATGCAAATACATATCAGCTAATAGATCTTAAGCCATATTGATTTGTTTTATCTTTTAAATTTTGATTAGTAATACCTTTAGATTATTTGTCTCCTAAAACATTCTAGATTAGATATTCCTCTCTCAAATCTAGTACTAAGTTATTAATCAAGCCAGAGATTTCTGATTTCCACAAATCAGTAATTATTCATTAAGCTATGATTAGTGATACATGGGGAAACCCTTTGTTTTAAAGAAGACAGCATTCAACTCATAACAGACAGAGTACCTCATAAATGTGGCTTGGAGATGGAATAATGTGGAGATGTACTATTCTCCCAGGAGATCTGAGGATTTCCTCCTCATCTAATTTTAATTTATAGCACTGATATGCTATAACTGATCTATCTGAAAATAGTTTTGCACACAGAAGACAGGAGACATATTAATATCTACCAACAGGAAATTCTTGAACATGATTTGAAACTCCAGAAGTATTTCCTAAATAGAAACACTAATTAGTTCCTCAATGATTATTCACATCCCTCAAAGCTTTGGGAAAGTTTGCAAAACAGGCTGCTTTCCAGTGGATAGCACTGCAATTCCAGTGACACAGAAGTACAGTATGAGGCTGGATTTCGCCATTTCTACCACCAATGTACATTATTATTTTCATCAGCATGTATTAGCTCCCAGAGAGACAGACATGGAGCCCAGCTCATGCCTGCAAACGGGTTTTCCAAGACACGACGGGTGACATTTCCCACTTCCTTGACTATTTTTCTCCTGTTGCTCCTGTTATGACTAAAACCAGAAGGATTATATTTTTCTCAGTGGGAAATGTGCCACCTGCTGTTGAAAGGAAAGCAATTATTGTGTCCTCACTAAATCTTGGGCCTTTCTGTGCAGAGCTTGAGAGCTTAAAAATATAAACATCCTGCTCTGTGCCAGCGTAACTGGTTAGGCACTGCGGAACCCCAGCTGGGATCCCCTGGATGTCACCTTCAGTGCCTGTTAAGCACAGGGAAAGATGCCAAACCCAACTGCCTTCCCCGTAACTGTGTCTAATCAGTGTAAGTAAAGGTAAATGATGTGCTCTTAGTTCCTGCACAGGACGCCTCAAAATACCAAGTTCTTCCTCTCCCCCCTTACTCCAGGAGTCAGAGTATACTTTTCAGCTTTACTCAAACAAGATTTATGTCTGCTCCGCATTTCTGGAGTTGTTTTCACTACTTTTGTGTGGTTTTATGTGACTGCAAACCTATCTAACAAAGGGACAGGTATTTTATTTGCACAGTGTCAGATGCTATTTCTCCGTGCAATCTCCTGTTATCAAACAGAAATAGTCTTTTAAACAAAGTGGGAAATAAAGGAACTGGACATTTACATTTGCAGCTGGCCAGAAGCAGTAGAAGAATCAAACTCACAAAATGTATGTATTTTTTAATATATATATAAAAGTGTATATGTACATATATAAGTGTATATGTACACACACATAAAAGGATGTACAGGTACATACTAAAAGGCAGTAATTTTTAATACACAAAGTTAGTTTCTCATGAGTCTATTGCTATTTATAAATTATTTTTTACCATGAAACTGAAGAAAATGCACAGAAATACTGGAAAAGGAAAGAACACAACTATGACTAAATTTAAGAAAAAATAATCCCACACTAATTATGAAAGGAAGTTTCTAACAGTACTGATCACTGCCCTAGGATCTAGGGAATTGTATCGAGAATCACTTTTAGGGAAAGGATCAGCAGCTTCAATATTGGGCATCATTTCAGAAACAGAACAATTGAGGTTGAAATGGACCTCTGAGTTATCTGGTGGAACCCCCACGCAAAGCAGGGTCAACTTCAAAGTTAGATCATATTAAAGAACATCATATCCAGCCAAGTTCTGAATGTCTCTAAGAGTCCACAGCCTCTCTGGACAATCTGTTTCAGTGTTCAGTCACCCAGATGGTAAATATCAAAACCAGAATTTCCCTTTAAGCAACTGTTGTCCATTGCTCATTCTCTCACTGTGCACCTCCAAGAAGAGATTAGCCCCACCTTTCCCTTTACCTTTTCTTTAAGTAGATGTAGACAACACAAGATCTCCTGTTAGCCTTCTCTTCATACTCCTGAACAATCCAGTTCTCCCACCCTTTACATCTGCTGTCCTAGGCCCATCTTAGTAGGCAGCTCTGGACCAGCTCCAGCATATCCAGAATGGACCACTAAGGAATCACTGTGCAAGATGCACTCCTCTGGCTTCCCATCAGCAGTTGCTCTGAAACATACAGCTTCCTATTTATTCTTCAAAATGCCTATTTTATGTTACATAGCTGTGGATATACATAGAGACATATGAATGCCTAAATCCTAAATATACATAGCTTATGAAATGTGTGGCAAGTAATGTCACAGTTTATTAAAATCTATAGTGTTTACAATATATTTTCTATCACTTTTCTATACATTTTGGATAAAGCCAGTTGAGATCCAACATACATATTTTTAATGAATACACATTAGGGAAATTTTACCCCTGTGGAGGCTAGCACCGAGTAAAGAGATTCAGAGAATAGTATTTACATAATAAATTAGACATCTTCCCCAGTTTAGGTACATTATGTAGGTTGATCCTTCAACAGCAACTGAGAACTGGTCCTGAGAACTTTGCTGTTAAAATGCTATTGGCTGTGGAGATAGAAACACTGTTTACTTGCTGATAGTGTCTGGCAGGATTCAGAAAGGCCGTGGAGTGCTCAAATCTTTTGCTAATTCAGAAGGCTGCAGGTGGCATGAATTAGTGTACAGCATACATAGTAAAAACACTGTATAATACAGTATATACAATATTGCTCCAGCTTTTCTCTTTCTGTACCACAAAACAGTTTTCTAAGAGAATTCTTTTATCACAAAATTAAATATTATGCTTTAATGTATTTTATTACTAGGAATGACAGAGGAAAGTTGCCATGCTGAACGCAACTTTCTGTTCAGCTAACTTCGGCGATCCTTATCTGGTTTTCTATACAATTTCTGGTCAGATGTTCAGATGCCTAGAAACAGATCAGTAAAAACCAGAGGGTACACACCATGGTTCAATGTTTTCCTTCACACGATCTGCTAGAAACAAGGGCTTTTAGCATTTGGCTAAATTCAGACACTCTGGCATATGCATAGGTAACTGTTCAAAACTGCAGCCCATGGGCTAAAATGGTATTTAACAGCTTGACCTATAATATCTTTCCTAAGCTGTGACTCTGAAAATAAATACAGCATGTGGTCTTTGCTGAGACATACCAAAAGATTCAGTGATAATAAAAACGCAAGGCTGGGTGCTTCCTTTCCAAATCACTTTGTATATGAGTTGCCAAGATCTATAACATATGGATATTTTATTTTATTTCTTATTTTTATTTAATTTTTAGTTTTCATTAAATTCTCTGTTTCTCTTTTCTTAAAACACTCTGGAAAAACTAACTTTTAATTCCATATACATTATTACACCCACTTTAATTAGGGAATCTCAGTATGCCCTGTGAAAGTTCATGAGGTTCCTTATGACTCTTGAAATAGCACTTTGTATCCTCTGCTTTCTAACTTCATATGACTTTCTAATATTGAGACACAACTAGTATCATGATCATATCTACAAGAGGTTTGTACTGGATACTACAGAAGAGAAATACTATGTTTCTCATCTTTTCTCAGCTGTGGATAAAAATGGTACTAACCACTAATCCTTTCTATATGGGCAGATGGCTGTTTGATGTATGTACTCATCTACAAACAAAATTCAGAAATTCATTTGGTTTTATAACCACTCATTATGTATTACTGGTCTCTCTTCATTTAACATTAAAAGTGCAAGTAAGAGGACTGCCTTTCTTTATATTAATTGCTCAGTTGATTACTCACAAATAGTAACACTTAGCATTTATATAATTCTTTACATCTCTAAATTACTTTATAAATCTTGGTTCATCAAAAAGTCTGACTTCTTACCAGAACTTACCTTCTAGGAATACTGTCTAATCAGAAGGGAAAAAGGAAAAGTGTCACAGTGTTCTTTGTTAAATATTTAGTGGTTAAGAGGCACCAAAGCATGAGCTTTGACAAGGTTTTGCATTTCAGTCTTACGTCATAAATTCTCTTCTGCGTACATACAAACAAGAAGGCTACAAAGGGGATGAGAAATGAGAAACATTATGAGTAGGAAAACATTATGCCACTGAAGATTAATTTACTGAAGGATTTTATAACACACCTAGTGTTACCTGACTGCCCAGCACAGGTCAAATGTCAGAACAAACTTCCCCTGCATGGTGGTCCTATCTAAGGCTAACTTAACCAACTTCTGAGGGTGAAGACTAGTCATGGATAAATTGCATGATAGTGGCTCTCCACACTGCTTGCTAAAAACCTGCTGCAGATTTTTGTTAACAGATTTAGGGCAATATTCTTCCAAATCAATGCCCCCCCTACCCTCACCAACTTAAAAAGCTTCTTGCACCAGTTTTCTTTGTATATGGCTGCTAAATTACCCAACATAATGACTGTAAGTAAGAAAACTAGGACTCCAATGAGTAACTCACAAAGTTATAGGTGTCAACAGAATGTCTTTGTAATAAGAAGGGGACAAAATTAAGCAGAACCCTGATGTAATGTTACTCAGTGTCCGTGTAATTCAATGCAAGTGTTCCTTGCCAGATACAGGCATGCAGCTGGTGGCTTGGATGCATGTTATGCCTGACACAGGCTGTCAAGAACCTTCCCTTTGCATTATTTCAAGTAAATTAAATTAAATACACATCAGTGTATCTTGTTAAGAAGTATTTTGTATATAAGAAAGAAGAAGAACAAAGTTTATTTTTTCCCAGTATTTACAGGGTGGCTACAAAGAAAATTGAGACTCCCTTTTTACAAGGAGTCACATGGAAAAGATGAGAGGTAATGGACACAAGTTATTCCTAGGCACATTCCAACCAGACACAAGAGGAAAATTTTTACAATGAGAACAATCAGCCACTGGAATAATCTCCCTAGGGAACTGATGGATTCCCCAGCACTGGACACTTTTATGATTAAGCTGTGCAGGGTGCTGGGAGATTTAGCCCAGGTCATGCTTTGCCAAGACAGGTTGGACCAGATGATCCTTGAGGTCCCTTCCAACCTGGTTTTCTATGATTCTATGATTGTAAGAAGTTTTAAGCATGGAGTTTATCCAAGATGCTGCAAACCAACTTTTATCTAAAAGAACCTATTCTTCTCTAGGCAGAGCAAAACAAATATAGGTGTCCGTATAAATAGAAGACAGTTTATGTCTACATTTGTATGATAGCAGATTAGTTTCCAGGGCTATCATGGAAGTGGTCACTATGCCACAGAGCAGTACATGGAAATATGTTTATGAAAGAATCCTAGTCCTTTCTGTAGGGAATTAAGCACACCTTCCTGCCAAGAACAGATGCACAAACAGACACATAAAGGTGCCAATGCCTTTTTTGGTTGTTGGCCCACCATAATTGCTAGGGCTGCCTTAAGTATATGCTGTTGGGTCTATGTGTTGTGACACAAGTCAGGACCAGATGTGCTCCTGCCAGCTAACACCAAATACTAGGTGACTGCAGCTATTCTCTACCTCAGTGCTGCACAAGAAAACTGACTATTAAAATTTATCTTCCGTGGAACAGCTCACTTGAATGTTACTTATTGTTCAAGCATTTGCCAGGCTGAAAATTCAAGTTTAAAAAAAGAAATAATTTCTTGATATTAGTTGTACAACCAATGTTTTAACAATTGTAAAACCAATAAAGAATTGCAGGCTTCAAAATGTGCTATTTAAGTGAGGCAATTAAAAGCAATGGTCCAGTGTCAATAACAGCTTCTAGGGGTCGAACGAAATAAATAAACCTATTAAAATAAGTGGATGCTTAACCTCAAATCTTCACACTATGTTGGGTATTATTTAGAACATTTCTGCTAGCTGGTAAATGATAATGTCATTGCAGTATAATTTTCAGCATTAACTGTCCAGAAGTAAAGAAGACCCCAGCAGTTACAGTTACACAACCCTTCAGCTAAGTGAATCTACTTAGAATTTGAGTTAAATGCAGATGCCAGTATGTCATCATAGCACAACTTTCAGATGGTGACAAGCACAGATATCATGTGTTATTACTATAAGTTAAAAGAAAACTGGAGGGGCAAATACAAAGACACTTCCTTACCTAACCTTCTTCCATATTCCTTTTTGTCTGCTCAGGAGCAGCTTGCTGGGAAGCTTGTTGGAAACTGCTACAGCAAACAACCAGCCCTCCAGCAAACAGCAATATGTCCTTTGGGAACAGCTGTGAGATCATTTATGTTATTCAAATATGTAATACAAACCCATGGCCAGTTGGTTGTTCGGATTTTTTTTTTTTTTTTTTACTTGGGAAACAGCTTTGGGAGTGTAAACAACTGATTTCAGAAATCCTTACATTACAGTAAGTAATCTTGTTATTCCGTGATGCAGTTGAGTATGTGCAAATACCTGAATTTCATAGAATCATAGAATAGTTAGGGTTGGAAAGGACCTTAAGATCATCTAGTTCCAACCCCCCTGCCATGGGCAG